>CAIGRF010068314.1:0-20318 GCA_903798235.1 Fraxinus ornus | reverse complement strand
GGCATCCTACTTCATCAACAACTCTACGAAGAAGGTTTGGACGTCCCCTACATCTTCCCTATAAATATTAGGCTCTTCTATACAATTTCATAAGAGTGAGAGAATAGATTACTAGAATTCTAGAATCCATTGTAATTTTCTCTCTTCTCTATTATTCAGATTTTTTAGTCAATAGAATCTCTTATTTCCTCTGGCATATTTCTAGTCTTTATTATTCTTTTGCTCGATCAAATACTTTATTATAGTGCCATATAAATTCAATATCTCAATCCAGTGGTTGATTTCACAACAAGTTGTATAAGAGCTATTCTAGTATCTTGTTCGTTTTACAACAGTTTCTTGGTTGTAATCCACTTGCTTGGCTATCTAGAAAATAACGAATTGCTGCTCGTTTAACTTCTAAGCTCAATACTGAGCTATTGCTACCAAAGCTTGTGAGATTATGTAAATCAAATCTCCTATCGCTAAGCTTGGTGTTGTATATATATATATATATAGAGGATAAGGTTTTTGATGAGCCACAGAGGTCTAGCGACCTTGATGATGATGATGATCATTCACCATTTTTGCAAGCCATTAGGAACGCCCCTATGCTGAACTACTTCATACTCCCTAAAATTCTATAGTATGATAGGAGAAGCGACCCTGCAAAGCATCCCAACAGTTTCAAAACCCACATGAATTTGAAGGGAGCCACCTCAGCCATGAAGTACAGAGCCTTCTACTAGACCCTAAGTAGAACAGCTGAAATCTGGTACTTCAGGTTGCCAGAAGAAAGCATCTAAAGCTGGCCGAACTTCAAAAGGACGTTCCTAAACGCTTTGCCACCGGTAAAGAAAGTGAATGAACAATTCAATGCCAACAAGACATACGACAACAGCAGGGCGAGTCTTTAAAAATTTTGTTGTCCCGCTTTACTGATGAGATGACCTACTGTGTACAAGTAATGGATATGGAAGCTCTAACTGCTCTAATTGGAGGTTTAGACATGAATTCTTTCTTCTAGAGAGACGTACAAAACAAGGACCCTACTACCTATGATGCTCTATTGGAAATGATAAGGTACAAAATCCTTAATGAAGAATTTAGAGATCATTGGAACAGGGCTAGCCAAGGGCTCTCCCCTCCTTAAATGTAAAGTGAGAGAGGTCCTACCTCCCATTTTATAGATCATCAGGCCCCTTTTAATCATAGACAATCACTGGCCACAGCAACGCTCAATGCAGTACCCACTTTAGCTTATGAGGAAGTTAACCCTGGTGCAGAAATGCATTAGAGCTGACCCTATCAGAGGTACCTTTAAAGAGAGAGAGAGGTAGGGAATGAGGCGTTGAACCTAGGAATAGGTAGGAAGTACCCATTTATTGTACCTACCATCACTCTCATAACCACTGCACAAAAGACTATTGGGACATCGCAAGGCACCCCAGGATACAAATTAGGTAAGAGGTAGGCACCTCCGAAGATATGCTCCCCCTAGATAGACTCAACGGCCTAGGAATGTTTAGCCGATGTGCCCTAACAGGAACGATGCCCAAAGGAGAAGGGACAACGATGCTACTTAGAGACGGACAAAGACAAAGCCCCCCAACAATTGATTGTTAGGGGCCCATCAGGAAAATTGATACAATCTTTGGAGACCCATACGTTAGGGGAGAATCTAGGAACTCACAAAGAAATTATGCCACGGAAGCAAATGACCATCCTATGATAAGCTTCATAGTTAATCGAGCATCTGTTGAGAGAATAATTCCACCAATCACCTTTACTTAAGAAGATGCAGTAAGTGTAACACCTTAGTGGTAATGGTTGTCGTTACCCGTAATAGCCTGAAAAGAATGTTAGTGGATAATGGAAGTTTGGTCAACATCATTTTTGGAACTAATTTTGACAAGATGAAAGTTGACAATGAGCTGACCTCAATAAGTTCCACCTTGTACTGTTTCATGGGAGATAGCATCATCCCAATGGGTAAGATCACTCTAGCAATAGAGATGGGGATTACGCCATTGAGTTCTCACCACTTCGTGGAATTTTTGGTGGTGGATTATCGCTCCGCTTATCATGTAGTATTAGGAAGGCCAGCCTTGAAGGAACTCTGGGCTATCACTTCCATTCATCATTTATGCATGAAGTTCCCAACAGAGAATGGAATTGCAATGGTTCAGGACGATCAAAGAAGCATAAAGGAATGTTACTTGAACTCCTTGGAAAGTCGAACCAAGAAGTGTTAATGTGATCACTACAAACATTGACATGGGCGACGCCCTTGAACAAGGAAAAACCCTAAAAGACGTCGAAATGATGGATACCTCTGAAGAATAGGTCATCCTTGGAGTTATATGTACCTCTGAAGAAGAGGATTTCTATGAAGAACAGACCATCCATGAAGAAATTTGTCTATAGAAGCTAAGAAGCAGCTAAAAAGCTTCTTAATGAAAAATCTTGACGTCTTCAGTTGGAAGCATGGAGACATGGTTGGTATTGACCCAAGGATCAGTTTCCATCATTTGGATATTGACCCAAAGGTTACGACACACAAGCAAAAAAGAAGAGCTCTCAACTCAACCCAGAGAGATAAAGCTGATGAAGTTAAGAAGCTGATCGTTGATTCATTCGGGAGTCAGTGTATCCTAAATTGGTCTCTAAACTAGTGTTGTTAAAAAAGTACAACGAAAAGTCAAGGATTTGTGTGGATTTTTCATACTTGAACCAAGCTTGTCCTAAGGACAACTTTCCACTTTCTAGGATAGACCAACTTGTGGATTCGACTGCGGGACACGAACTTCTTAGCTTCATGAATGCATATTCCGAATACAAACAGACCTAATGTTCCCAAAAGATGACGAACACATTTCTTTCATCACAGACAAGGATCTTTATTGCTACAAGGTCATGTCTTTTAGGTTGAAAAATGCCAGGGCCACCTACCAAAGACTTGTCAACAAAATGCTTGCTGACCTATTTGGAAAAACCATGGGTGTCTATGTGGACGACATGTTGGTAAAGATCCTAAAATAAGGGATCATGCTAAGAACCTTAACGAAACATTTCAAATCTTGAAGAGGTATCGAAAGAAGCTCAATCCTTTAAAATGTACCTTTGGAGTCGCTTCTGGAATGTTTTTACGCTATATCATCAACCAAAGAAGCATTGGCTCTAACCCTAAAAAGGTCAAAGCATTAATCAACATGAGGTCACCTATGAAATTGAAGGAGGTACAAAGCCTCACCAAACGTGTAGCTCGTTTAAATTTCTTTATCTCTAAGGCAACGGACACGTGTCTGCCTTTCTTTAAAATTCTCAAAGGAGGAAATAAGTTCCAATGGACAGAGGAATGTGAGGAAGCCCTCCATGAACTGAATAAACACTTGGGATAGGCTCTTATGCTCTCCAAGCCAAGGGCTAATGAGCTACTATAGTTATATTTGGCAGTAACCACCCATTAGTTCAATTTTAATAAGAGAGGAAAATGATCACCAGGTGCCCGTTTACTACATGAGCAAAGCACTTTTGGCAGCTGAGACTTGCTATCCAGACATGGAGAAGCTACCCCTCTCCTTGGTGACAACTTTTCAAAAGTAAAGACCATCATAGGACCTCTTCCCGAAGGAAGAGGAAATCTGAGCTTCGCAATTGTCACCATTGATTATTTCTCCCAATAGGTATAGTTCGAGCCACTTGTCAAAATCACTAGAGCCAACACTTCTCAATTCTTGTGGAAGAATATCATTTGTAGACTCGAAATTCCTCATTCAATTGTCTCAGACAATGGTCGACGGTTTGACAACAAGAAGGTCGGGAATTTATTTGAGGAGCTCGACATTAAGAAATATTTTTCCTCCACACATTATCTCCAAGTAAATAGACAGGTAGAGACTGTTAACAAAACAATCAAATACACATTGAAAAGAAAGTTGGATGCCTCTAAAGGGGCCTCGGTCGATGAGCTACCTCAAGTCCTTTGGGCTTTCAAAACTATATGTAGAACTGCTACTGGAGAGACTCATTTCTCTATGGCCTACATGTCCGGGGCTATGAGCCCAAAGGAAGTGGGTCTATCATCTCCTCGTCGAATTCATTTCAATGAAATATTTAATGACGAGATACGAAGATTTGAGCTCGACCTTCTTGAAGAAAATTGACCATTTATCAACGAAAAATGACAAGATATTACAAATGCAAAAGTTTAAAAAATGGTCATTATGTTTGAATGAGATGGTGCTCCGAAGGGTATTTTTATTTTATAAAGGACAAGGATTAAGAACCCTTAGTCCCAACTGGGAGGACCCCTATCGCATCAGAAACCTACAAAATAAAAAATATGGATGGAAAGGCACGGCCTTATCCCTGGAATGTAGAACATCTACGCAAATATCAGTGCTGATCTAAGTATTTTGTATGTACATCTCATGATTCAATTAAAGTAACTTTTATCAAAGTCTTCATAAATTGAAGATACCTCCTAAGAGACAAAAACCCTGGGGAAAGCCTCTGCATAGACGAACCGTCCCTATGTAGAGAAGCCCGAGCACCTCGAAGAAGAGCTGGATCCCAAAAGGTCCACTTCCAATTCGCGAAGTGTTGCATATGCCCTTAACAACAATTGTTCAGGAAGCCTCAACATGGGTGAGCCGCTCAACCCCATGTTCAAGAAAAAAATTTCACAACATAAAAATTAAATTAAATTTGCATAGGTTCATTAAAAATAAAAAAGTACCTCCTATTGAGAAAGCTTAAATGGGAAACCTTTTCGTAGACGAACTGTCCATATGAAGAGATACGTAGGCACTCCGAGGAGGAGGTGAGTCCCAAGAATGAACACAACTGCACTCACAAAGTATGGCACATGCTTTTAACAATAAAAGTTGTTAGGGAAGCCTTAGCATGGGCGAACCGTCAACCTCATGCTAAGGAAAGTTATTATGGTAAGTTAAAAATGTTTTTATCAAAATGGGACCATCAAAGGATTAAAAAGTACCTCCTATTGAGAAGGCTCAAAGGAGAAGCCTCTTCGTAGACAAACCGTCCCTATGAAGAGATGGATGAGCACTTCGACGAGGAGTTAAGTCCCAAGAAGGACCACAACTCCACTAATGAAGTGTGGCAAATGTCTTTAACAACAAACATTCCTAAAGAAGCCTCAGTATAGGTGAACTACTCAAGCCCATGTGATATGATCCAGGAGTCGAGCCTAGGACGAAACCCGTTGATTATTGAAGGAGGCCTGATGACACATTCAAGGGCAAAATGGGTGAAAAAGGCAATGGATTGCTTGCTCAAGCTATGGTGGACGAAGTGTCAAAGTTAACAAGTCAAGGAACAAGTTTTATATTGGGCTCGGAAGAAAAAATCAAATGGATCAACTTATTTCAAGAAGCAAACAGGCAACGTGGATGAAAATGTGCATAGATTTTAGCTCAGGTGTTAGAATTTCGCCCATGAGTACATTTCAGAAACGGCACGAAATCCTATACACAAAAAAAAGTAGAGTTAAAATTACAACCATGCGACTGCATGCGGTTTAGTATAAATAAGTTTTATTATTTTCATTGTAAGAGAAAACATTATTGAGAATTAATCAAGAGACTATTTTGCTTTCAAATCTTGTTCTTCTCTGAGCTTTGCGAACTTATCAAGTTAATCTTGTGGCGTTAACATCGAGTGTGGATCACGCGTTGTGTAATCAAGAGGTCATTCAAATTCCATTTTGTTTGGTTGGTTGACTCATTATACTTGGTTCAAACTCTAAATCGGATTATTCTTTGGGCTTTTTTGGGATCGTCAATCTTTTTCGGGGTTGTGTAGTGATCGTTGCTACGTAATTCTCATCAGTTGGTATCAGAGCACGGCTCCAAAATAATCGAGGTTATATATTTTATTGTTTGAGTCTTGTTTTCTTCTTTTCTATTGTTCTTCGAGTCAATTCTTAGTTTTTGAGTTTTCATAAAAAAAAAAAGTACAAAAAATAGTCAAAGTTATTTTTTTGGGCTATTTAAGAGTCCAAATTAATTTTCATTTGTTTCGCTGGATTTGGAGTTGAACTCCCGAGTTTAAAAAAAAAAAGAAATCCGAAAATTCAAAAAAAATTATTATAATTATTTCTAGGAATTTCTGCATTTTTCAATTTTTAGTTTTTGAGTAAAAAAGAAAAAAAGAATTGTTCAATTTCATTCCATTTTACTTTCTTGAATTTTCCATTGGTTTCATCTATACAACTCCTCACTTCCTTCTTGTTCTTGAGTCATTCTTCATATTTTATTTTCTCCTTTCACAATTCGTGATGATACTCGATTGGATCCACAGGAACACATTTTGTTAAGTTCACCTTTTTCTTTGAAGTACTGGCCGAAAGCATTGAGTGGTAAAAGGCAGAGTGATGAGATTAATAGAGGGAAAAAGACATTAATTGAGTGATACACGTTTGATCATTTGTGAGGCAAGAATTCTATAGACTTAGGATGTTAGATAGAGAGGGTTTCAATTCAATCAGGCAGCCGAATCAAATTAACATGGCAGAGGATGTAATAAGGCGGTTTGAAAGGGTGCTTGGGGATGTGAGTGAAAGTCTTGATAGGTTAGATATATCAGTGGCAAATCTTCATAGGGGACAATCGAATGCAAGGAGACCAGGTAGGTGGGAGCCTAGGATGGAGGTGCATGATGATTATAAGTATGGTAGTGACATGGACGAGGGTGCATCGAGGGTGGGTGATATGGGTATGATGAGAAATAGAGGAGGTGGGTTGGAAAGAGGGGGTAGAAATAATTTTAGAGATGAAGTAGATGAGAATATGAGCAATAATAAGATGTTAATTCCACCGTTTAAAAGAAGGACTGATCCGGAGGCTTATCTAGAGTGGGAGAAGAAGGTGGAGTTGATATTTGAGTGCCATAATTATTCGGAGGAAAAGAAGGTGAAAATAGCAGTTCTTGAATTTTTTGACTATGCCATAACTTGGTGTGATCAAGTGGTTACATCAATGAGGAGGAATCGTGAGTGAACGGTTAGTACTTGGGATGAGTTGAAGACTATCATGCGGAAGCGGTTCATGCCTAGTCACTATTACAAGGTTTATATCGGGGGTCGAAGAGTGTAAAAGACTACCATAAAGAAATGGAAATTTTCATTTTAGCTTCTAATTATCAATATTACTTCCGTTGGCGCATGACATAAATACATTAAGCGTTCAATTAAAAATTTTGAAAGGAAATCTTCAATGTTTTAATTAAATCATTGCAAGAAGTTTAAAGAGAAAATAAATGGATATCATAAATAATAGTTTAGATTTCCAAAAAAAAATCAATAAATACCAAAAAAAAATAAAAATAAAGGGAATAAAATTAAGACCTTTTGTTCAATACAATTTGAAAATATAAAACTATTAAGTATTTTAAGAGTTTTCACTTATCCGAAATTATTATTTAATGTATCTCCGATTCTGAAATATTCTTACATTAATTTAGAAAATTTTCACATAAATATATTTTGATTTAAATTTGAAGTTACGACATTGACCCATTGATTAATACACCCACCGGTCGAACTAGTATCCTAGTGACCTAGAAGTATGACCATGTTGATGTATTGTCCATCTCAAGACTATGGACAAATATAGTTTTTCACGTGAATATTAGCAGGACCATCTTTTTTGTACAATCCATTTTAATTCGCACATTTAAGTTGTCATCGAGTTTTAATATTACATACAATAAGCAAACTTTATTGAAAATAATAGATTCAATATATTAAATTGAAAATAAAAATAGTACTCCACACGTCTTATTAAGAATAATGACAAAATATATCGATCCGTGAATGAGATTTCCAAATTAAACACTACAACAAAAATAACTTTTTACGGCATATGTTTACGGCGTGCAAAAAATGTGTGCCATAAATGATCAATTGCATAAAGTATTTACGGCGTACATTTTTTGCACTCCGTAAAATATCGTTTTTCCTATTATTTACGGCATGCACAAATGCACGCCTTAAAAAGCCCTTTTTCGCATTTACGGCGTGCACAATTGCAAGTCGTAAAAACCATTTTTTCTATTATTTACGGCATGCACAAATGCACGCCGTAAAAAACCCTTTTTTCATATTATTATTGTACACGCCGTAAAAACCCCGTAAAAAACCCTTTTTTCATATTATTATTGNTACTAATTTATTAAAAACAACTTATGTTCTCTTTAAAAATGATAATAAATACATTATTTTTTCGATAAAAAACTTAAATTTGAAATTAACTTTAAACGGGGCGGGAACTATGTTTCCCGTACTCGCCTCGCACCCGCTTCGGGGTAATGACAATCACCCCTTTTACCCGATTAGGTGGGTAATCTCAGCCCCATTCCAAGCGGGGCTCCATGGGTATCGGGTTCAACGAATTTTTTTACCCTCCCTAAATTTACCAAACAATAGGCGACATATCCTCCTAGCTCACCAAGAAGCATAAAACATTTCCTATCAAGAAATTAGGCCAATACTAAAAATAATCCTTTAGTATCAATTCTAAACAAGTGCATTAGCTTAGAGAAAATTTTCTAACTTCTACACTCTTTTCTACTTCTCAATCACTAAATTTGCAACCATCTAATGAATTTAAAAGGATAACATATAGATCGACCGGCTGAAACAGTTGGGACCAGAGAAGGAAATAAGCAATAACGTAGTTACCTCTGAGGATAGGAGCATATCCCAACTTCTGGTCCATTTGTGCATTATGTGTTCCCTTTGACCGAACTCCTTGAGGCATCTTATTAAAAACTTTCACTTCTTATCCTCATAGATGGTCCATTATCACTTAGCATATCATTCACTCAATAGAGACCCAAATGAGTCACTTCCCTAATTCAGTAGCTCAATCATTCTTCACTTCTTTTACTCTATTTCCGTCACTCTACCTTCTTTATCTCCTCACCTTCCAAGGATTTCATTTTCTTTACCTTACCAACATCTCTTGCGCCGCTCTCATTGTCATCATCATCATCTAGCACAACAACATTCATTGTCGCCTTATCCTTATTATCCTTAACTTCGATACCCTCACTTACTCCTCATCACCTCTCTGTACTGCTGGTGTCTTAGTCTTCTCCAGCTTCTGATTGAGTCATGGAACAGCAGCAGGTCGACGGCCTCTTCACACTCCGCTACGCAGTTGAGGCGTATCGATGATCATCCATCAATTACAAGTGCTTCCAAGATCCCCAGTAATAAAAGGGATTATGGTTTATAATATAGACACATAGAGCTCAGTTTTGGGCTCAGATTTTTGGGCTTCTACAATTTGAGCCCATATATTTGGGGGAAAAAATTTTTGCAACACTTAACAAACGTTGCAAAAAGTGAAATTTTTTGCAACATTTAGCGAACGTTGTAAAAGGTAAAACTTTTGACAACGTTTAATAAATGTTGTAAAGCATGAAACTTTTCGCAACAATTAGCGAACGTTGCAAAATGTTATGTATTGAGAATTTCAACAACATGGACTAAACGTTGCTATAGAACCAAATTTTAACAACGTTGAAAAAACGTTGCAAAAAATAAAACTTTTCGCAATAGTCAATAAACATTGCAAAATGATACATTAGCAACATTCATTTATAAAATATTGTCAAAGCTCAATTATGTTTATTAATTGCAATATTCACTTGCTAAAATGTTGCGATAGATCCCTTTAGCAACATTTAATCAATGAATGTTGCATTTTACGTGTTGCTAAAGTCCATTTTTTGTGTAGTGTTATCTTATTTTTCTTGATCATTCTCTAGTACTCTGTGTGGTTTCTCTTCACGGTTTCTCTTTGGTCTTCAACTTCTAATTACAAGATCTCTATGGTTTCTATGAGATGTTAAGAGTCCAGAAGATTCTTTGCTAAGAAGAGTCGTGGTTTGATTTACGATTGAGTTCTTGTGATTTATAGAAGTAATTCCAACAAGTTCGTTCGAAGGTCTGGATTTTAAAGCTTATGTTTAAGGTACAATAATCTGAGCCTATTTTCTGTTATACATTGATGTCTTGGTAAAAATGTTGAGACGGTGTAAATTTTCTACAAAGTGATTTGAAATCTTTTGTCCAAAATTGTTCAATATTAGTATAATAGTTGTATTCGAGCCTTTGGTGGTTGTTCTTGGGTCTTCGATCGTGATTTGGCCATGAAAAAATTATTTTCATAGTTTTTCTTGCTAGTCTTCTTTTGTTTGCGTGTTTAGATCATATCCACTAACATAAGACTTTCTCCATTTGATTTGCCTTTGGAATTAGTTTCAATGTTCTACTGGAGATTTAAAAGTTTGGATATGTTAGAATGGCTAGCTTCTATATTTTCGTGGAAAGGTAAGAGATGATTGTTGTACAAATAAGGGTTTAGAGAATGAATTTGAGGTAGATTTGCCGGTGTTAACAAAGGTCTTGGTTTTTTCGTGTTTTAGATGACAAATCTCTTTTAAAGATAAAGTTGGAGGTAAAATGATTTAAAAAGGGGAAATTAAGCTCATTCATGTATTTCTTTTTAAAATTTAAAAAATAAGGTACTTCATAAATTATTTTTAAATCGGATGTCAATATATATATTTCTTGAATCAAGTATTTAAAAAAAAAAAAACCTAATTCAACATCTCTACCACTTTCTCTATCTTCCAAAGCACAATCAAATACGACAATTTTTCAAGTCTTCTGAATCTCCAAACCCCTAAACATCGAACTCTCATCTCCGACATCGATCTTCACCACCACACAACTCAGAACACAATGATCAATATTTTCCAAAATCTACAAAGGAAAAAATGAAAAAATGAAAAATATCATATTTTTTTTCTAATGTCTCCGTGATGGAGGTGGCAATGTTTTGGATGATTGAAAATTGCTTACATTTAAGTTTAGGATCATTTACACTTTGGTTGTAGAATTGTTTCCTCGAGAAGGTCATGCAAATTGGGCAGCGATAGTGCAAGGTAATAGTGTTGGTGGTGATGGAGATTGGACTTTCAAATTTGTATGGTGGTGATATGTCATTTGATGATTTTCGGTATGGTGGTCGATTTAAGTGATGGTGAGGCAATATTGACATCAATGGTGGTGCATGTGCTAATAAGTTACTATTCAAACAATTACACATTGTAGTAACAAATGTATGTAATTTTCTTGTGCTGATGGGATGAATATTGATGGTGTGGGGATGGTTGTGGTGGTGGTGATGTATGGGTTAATATGCTGAAAGGGGGTGATGGTAGAGTGATGGACATGACTCACTACAACAAAAATAGCTTTTTACGGCATATATTTACAGCGTGCAATTGACGTGTGCTGTAAAAATAGACTTTTTACTTTTTACGGCGTGCAAAAAATGTGTACCGTAAATGATCGATTGCATAAAGTATTTACGATGTACATTTTTTGCACGCTGTAAAAAAATCTTTTTCATATTATTTACGGAGTGCAAAATTGCACGCCGTAAAAAATAATTTTTCTTATTATTTACAGCGTGCATTTGAACCATTTTTGCACAAATGCACACAGTAAAAAATGCAAAAAGTTATTATTCCATTTGAATCTCTCTCCACCTCTCACAGCCTAAATCCAATCTAATAAACCCCTCAACTCTCACCCGTGTGTTCCATTTGAATCTCTCTCAACCTCTTACAGCCACAGATAAAGACGGACCACAGACTTCGAGCTTCAAGTTCAAGACTCCCACTCTGAAAACTCGACGTCGGCGTCGCCTTCCTTCCAACCCTAGACGGTGCATTCAATTCCTTTTCATTTTCAAGCCCTAGATGGCACCTTCAATTCAAATCAATCGACCTTCCAGCCCTAGACAGCGCCTTCGATTCCTAGACAGTGCATTCAATTCCTTTTCATTTTCAAGCCCTAGATGGCGCCTTCAATTCGAATCAATCGGCGATTTGACAAAGTACAAATGGTAGCACAGAGGAATAAGTCTTTAAAGAGCATGAACAAATACCGTAATTTTCCATGTAAACACATACATTGGGAATTGAAATACTTTGTACTAGAAGTATGCTAATCCTTAATTTCTATCTTCATTTTGATTCCAATGTAAAACATGTCACATCTAATAGTTGAAATGGTCAACATCACACTTTGCCCATTTTATTACCGCTAAAATCGGATTAAAATATAAGTTAAAGTCAATAATTAATTTTAACCATACATTTCATTGGAGCCACAACTTTTCAACCATACATATCATCAATTTTTATCAAAATTTACCAAAAACTTGATTTTAATCTCTAGAGGGGCTTTAATTATCAAACCAACAAAATCATTATAAATGTAAAACAGGAATTACAAAGGGCCCAGCATCAAAATTAAATTGTCAAACCATAATGAATTTGTACCTTGTGAATATCATTATCCAACTACTTCATTCTAAAATTTAAGAGACGAATAATTTCGTATTTGAAATTTTCAACCGTCCAAATAAAGCCTTTTAATCTCTTGCTTTCAACCCTTTTTTAATTATTTTTTTGGCATCCTTTATTGTGTTTAATTCAAGATAAAAAGTAATAATCATTTCGCACTATAATATATACACAAAAAAGGTGAATCCTAGACAAAAATGATATAAGAATATTAAGAATTAGACCACTTATTACAACACAAAAAAGGTGAATCCTAGACAAAAATGAAATGAGAATATTGAGAATTAGACCACTTATTACATCTTCGATTCTATTGTCATGCAAAACATTATTAAACAATTGAGCCAAATTAATGGTCCATTTACCAAATTTAATTATCAAACCTAACAAAATTAAGCCCATGTTTGACAACCATTATTTGAGAATTATTTTATAACCACATATTCACAAAATAAAATATTCTACACGTAAATCTAAAATTTTTTTTTACTTCTTAACCACTCTATTTTAAAAATCACTATTCAAAACATTATTTTTCTCAAATAATGGTGTCAAACCGGGGCTAAATGTATGTCTATTGTGAACGCGTTTGACAATATACAACATTAATAAATTTTTTTGGACTTACATCTCCTCCTATATGCTACAAATAAATTGGTTGGGTGTTGTGAAAACGTCTAGAAAATGAAATCATTGATTTGTAATGGATGATGTCATCAATTCAATTTTCTGGGTGTAGTTTGAAGGTTATTATTATTAATTTTTTTTTTTAATAATTTCACGCTCTCTTGAAAATGTTAAATAAATATTTTATGGAAATTGTGCCTTGTGATTGCATATCCACAATGGAAGCTACACCGAGATGTGATTTGTGGTACTATCCTCAACTACAAACTGCTATGTTCTTCATGTACAAAAGGGAGAGTGATATACTCTTGTCCAGAAATTACATGGAAAAGAAAAAAAAAAAAACAAAACTTGGTGATGCTTTAAATAGATTAAGTGTGAAAGTTTTAAATTATGTAGACCCATGTGCGGAATTACACAATTAAAAGCAATAAGTTACTTTTCAATTGTTTCTAAAGGTTAGATCAAACAAGCTAATTTATCCAAAGTTTGAATACCACAATAAACAATTAAAGCAATAAAGAACACCAAAAATGATCACGGAGAAACTCAATTGGGTAAAAACTCCAAGCACTTTACGAGTCAATAATCTACTATAAATTAAAGCAAACATACAGTACGGTCCAGACCCATCTTCCTTCTTGAATTCTTTACCTCAATTCCTGTAGTCTCTTTTGATCCTACTGAAGGCGTGCTCCTTAAAAAAAAAAAAAAATCCAGACTCCCGGTTTATACCTTGGCTCTCCTGGATTGCATGATCCCGATGTGAGATCCTGACTCTTGGTATTTTACATTAGTCCTCTTGAATTTGTACTTCTGCAATAGCATCTCGATCCCTGGTATCGATTTATCTCCAACAGATTATTGGTTTGGCATTTGATCAAAGGATCTTGTGTGTTTTGATATGTGGATTAATGCAAAACAATATGGCTTGATCAGCAAAATATGTTGTGGAAGAATTTATGGATTAAGTAACATGTGGTGGTTGAATTTTGGAATCAATGAATGTATTGGATCTTCAATGGAATGATCTATGCGAAATAAATATAATTCAACACACTTTTGGACGTTCATAGGGTAGGATAATATAGGAAAAAGTGTTTGAAGTAAAACATATTTCTGAACGTCGACCAGTCGCTCGAGTTCCAAGCGAGCGACAAGCGAACATCAGCTGAACAGTAGTCAGTATTTTTATCATAAATTTCTTCTCGATGCCCGATTGAGGTAATTCAAAATGTATAGAAAAGCTAACTCACAGAACTACAATTTTATAGAAATAGCCTTGTTCAAATTCCAATGTTTTTTATGTCAAAAATGCGTTGCACGTTGCGACTATGAATTTAGAACATAACTTGTGTGGCTCTTAGACACTCTTTAGACTTTTAATTGCATTTCCTTGATCATATGTGATCTTCTTGGACATTTTGGACTCATTTAAGGACTATACTATCAAACCCAACTCTTTTGACTTTAATTAGGACTCACTAACTCATATTTTGACTTTGATTACAATTTGATAGACTCCTAATACAGAATCATGACATGATTTTGACAAGGAAATTGCCAATTACAAATTTAGAAATTATCAGTGATAATTTGGACTTAACAATCGCTCCATTTGGCATTCCATGATATGGACTTAACAATCGCTCCATTTGGCATTCCATGATAACAATATTTATTTCAAAGTCAAAAAGTCCAAAACTACCCAAAAATAAACTTCCTAAATTTTTTTAATACTTTTTCAACTTGTTTCGTGAAACACATGGAAACTACAACACCACGTGAAAAGTAAAAGTAAACTATAAAAAAAATCGTATATCTAGTCAAATAAAACACATAACGAAACACGTGAAATACCGAAACATATTTACAATATCATGTGAATTATTAACTTTGAAATAAACCACAGAATTTTATATCAATATAAACAAAACACAACACTATATCAATAATAAAATTCTAGCAAATATATTAAATGACTCCACTTAAGTCATCTATCAATAAAAAAAACTAAAATTCTCCCTGAAACAAATACACATCTCTTCCCCTTTTGTCACGAATAACAAAGGAAAAACAAGTAATAATCATCTCAAACACTGAGAGAAATGATAAAAAAAATACTCACATGTATAATGATGCAAAAAATTATGCAAAAACATGTGATAGGAGAATAAAAATTTTCCAATTTCGAGACCAACTATTTTTTTGAATTTTTAGTCGATTTTTAACTTTATCATCACGAACAATTATTTACTACTTATACATGTATAATTCATGAACAAGTAAAATTTTCTCACATAACTTATTTTAAACCTAGATGGAGTAAATTGTATAAGTTATTCATATGTGAATAGTTCCATTAAATTCATGTAAGCAAGTTTCAAAACCTCAAATCAATGAGAAAGAACATGTAAAGAATCATGGTAAATAAATATATTTTTCAAAATACGTAGTCAAACCTAGTGTTACTAGGACGTTTGTAAATTAAAGAGCTCATAATTAGTTGTATAATTTTTTTTTTCCCTTTCTCCCCCTATATATATATATATATTCTTTCAGTTTTCAAATCTTATGTGCATACTTTTTTATTAAACTTTCTACATAACTCCTGTAACGAGATTTAGGCCAATGATTCCAAAGTCAGATGACTTATAGGGCACCATTTATTAAGATATCTTGCAAACTTAATCACTCGAGTCATATATACTACGAAGAAAAATATAATATTGTGTCACATCAATTTATGTAATTCAATATTTTTTCTTTGAAGCTTAATAGTAATCTTTCTTTTAAGGGGAATATATAAAAATTTAGTTTAACTAATTTAAAGGTCATTCCATATTTAAAGTCAATTCACCACACAAATGACCATCATCCCAAATCTCAAATACGCGGTCCAAACCCACTCACAAGAGTTTAATGTGTGGATTGCATAAAATACACGTAAGAACATATAACAAATACTTCAAATGAGTTCTAAAAAAATTAACGAAAATTTAATTTACAATTATGAATATAACTAGTACTTGATAGCAAAATAACATATTGAAAAAAAAATTTCCATTTAAAATTTTTAAATTTTTTTTTTTTTCAAGATAATAAATAAAATGCAAAACAAACAATAAAAAATTTGGAGTGCATGTATGAATTTATATTGAAAAATGCGTAGTTCGACCCTAACAATACTTAGAGGGGGGAGGGGGTGAATGGGTATTTTATGCGAAATTAAAATTATTAATTAATAGGCAACAAGTCACCAATTAATTATCTCTAGATGGTTAGTCATGCAAGTCAATTTTACCTATGTTTAAATACCGTCGATCATACAGTTAATATATAAAGTAGTAAAGAACAACATTATGATCACGAAGAAACCCAAATGGGAAAAACTTTGAGCACTTCGTAGTCAATCCATTATAAAAGATTCGTAACTTACAACTTACCAGACTAGACGATGACACGTACTATCTAATCTCTTGACTGCAATTTTGACAGCTCTCATGAATTATGTGCTCCCCTGTACCAATTTCAATGCAATTTCCAAAGCTCTCTTGGATTTTGCTCTCATGCAGCAACTCCTAACTTTGTGGAATCGTCTATCTCATATAGCTCACGAAGAACAACTCGTTCTTCATCGAATGGAACTTCAGTCACATTTCTATGAATTTCAGCAACTCTAACAGATGTGAAGGAAGTAGCGATATGGTATTTAGATTATGAATTCGATGTTTTTCTCACCAAAATGCTCACACAGATGAAGGTTGAAAGATATAATATGGAGGAATCACTCTATAATCTTTTTCTCTCAATGTTCAACTTTAGAAATTCTGTACGGATGAGTTTTGGTTTATATAGGTAGGGTATAAAACAGATGGGTCGGAGAAAATGCCTTGAAATCGCGAAATAAAAATTTCTCGTATGCCTGGTGATAGTTTAACGATGAGGTTTCTGCTTTTAGCTAGAGCCAAACCTTGGCGACAGTCTAGCGAAAATTCGTACCGTTTTCTTCCTTTTTGCCATTCTCGAACCTAGACCTAATAATCTTATTTTCAACTGTTTGTACATTACTCATTGACTTTAAAACACAAGTACAATTCAATCATTTTGTTTACAGACTTGCCAATTATAAAACATCTAAAACTAAAAACTCCCCATTTGGTATTCTGTGACAAAACTACTAACTAAGTCAAGACAGTAATCAAAAATACCGAAAATCAGAGTGATCAAAGGAGATGAGGTCATCAATAGGATAAGTCGGCACAGTCGGGTCAGCAGGTTATATAGGCTCAGATGAATCATGAGACCTATTCTAGGCAATGGTAGTGTGGCCAATCCACCTCAAAATCCCCTCGAGAAAACTAACTCACTAAGTAGTATATCAAACACGCATAGGGTAGCCCAACCCTCGTCCCATTAGTACGGAAGGCCCTCAAAGTCTGCTGGCATATGAAGGAAGGCAAATCAATGGAATCGCCATGCAGTAGGGAATAAAGAAAATGAGCCTTCTCCATCAGTAATGAAAAAGTGTGGGAGACAGGCATAGATTCATGCACAAAATGCAACAGTTTATGGCACTCAGTTGAAAGAGAACTAGTGTGAATCGCACCTGGACCTCCCTCTAACGGTGTGTTAAACACCGTCGAACGGACTAACGAGTCCGCCGAAAGTGAATCTGGAGTAAAGTAGGGAAAGAGGAGGTGGACAACCCGAAGAATATGAATAAGACTCGAGATAATATCCGGAATAATCTTAACTGTCCTACCCCGAAGGAAAATCCTGAAAGTCGAACTACTAACATCATGGATGTTAGCGTAAAACTCATGTACTAACAAACTCGGTGGGGTACTAAGTCTACCAATAAAGGCTCCCAACCCCAAGAAATTAAAATAGCGGCAAAGTCGGGGGATAGGTCAGACATAATGACCTCGCGCTAAAAAATAACAGGACGCAAAGAAAACTGTGACCTAAAGAGGTTTTGGGCGACAGCGAAAATGAACCTAGACCTACTATAGGAAGTGGAGGTGCTAGATGTGGAAGGGGTTGTGCGTGCTCTTTTAGGCGGCATCTGAAAGAAATGAAACACAACTTTAAAACCTCGATACTAAATGAACTAATGCAAGATATGCGTGATATGCATGAATGTACGTAAAACGAGACAAGTATGATAACATGCAACGTGCCCTAACATGAATGCATGATGACATGTAGTGATTCCTAGACGTAAGTGACGTGAAGACATGATGCATCCCGTGATGTCCAGATGCAGGGATGTGATATCATGACGAAGTGACGTGACATCATGACGTGGTGATGTGACGTGATGTCACTGTGCGGTGTCAATATGAACACACGGCTCCAACACCTACAAGCCGCACACTCCAACCAACACCATGCAATCCCAAACGAATTCAACTATGCAAAGATAAGAATCGTTTCATCAAAACGAACTCCCAAAAAATCCAAACCAACGAACTCAACCTCAACGACCCAAATAACCAACCACATTCACAACAACCACCAATCCACAAACAAATACTAATGCAACCCGATCACTTAACAATGCACAACCAAATGAATTAAGAATATCAAAAAAAAAATATCAAAATCATGTCAAAATGGCCCAACAAATCCAAGTTACATTGAAAAGTTGTGCAAAATGTCATGAAATGATATAGGAATACATAAAAAAGTAATGCAATAACAAAACCTAAACAATAATGAACAATCTTCGAAAAAATGCAAAGAAGCAAAAATTAGTGATAACCTACAAATTTCAAAATTTACCTTTGAAACTCGTTGATTTGATGAATAAATAGCTCAAACAAGTGACTTGGGAAGATTAAAATGATGGGTAAGAAAAAAGTGAGTGGATAATAAATTTAGAGAGAAATCAAGTGAAAAATGGGAAGAAAATGCATAAAAACCCCCGAAAAAAGACCTGAAAATTCAAATTTACGGTCTGTTGCTCGAGGTTCACTCGAACGGTAAGTGAGCGAGACAACTTCTATTGCTGTCACTCGAGCGTGTTCCAGCAATCAGTTGGTGAAAAGGTAAACGACGGAAATAGCACTAAAAATTTTAAAATTAAGAAAAATAGCATTTTTTACAAAAAATTTTCAACATTAATATGTTAATTTAAACAACTCAAGCTCTCGACACGTTGATAATTAAAATCAAGCATGCAATCACAAGTTGAACAATATCAAAAAGATTTTCCCACATACTCAGTTAAGTTCAAGATGGAGTAAAGTGTATAAATGACTAATGTGTGTTAAGTGCCACTATTTTCTCTTGAAAATGACTCCAAACCTTAAATTTGTGAAAAAGGATATGCAAACATCACTGTTAAATAAGTATGATCCCTACTGATGAAAGTCAAACCCGAATAAATTATAAGACCTGAAAACGAGCTCAATTATATGATAAATCTTCTTGTCTCCCCATAAATTTGAGCATATAATATTGTTATCGCTTTTCTAGTAAATAACATCTTATGTACAGACTCTTGTCCATTAAGCGATTAAATTGACCAATGTAACGAGTTTTAGGCCGGTTAACCCAAGTCAGATGACTATAGGTACCAGGTCATGAGAAACCCCTTCGGGTTTAACTACTCGAATCAAATAGGCTTCAAACAACAGTATAAGATGAACCAAATAAGTATATACATTTTTTTGTTTTTATTTAACAATGCAACACTGCAGGGAGACTATCACAAGCTAAGGTAATCTAAATGTAGGTCAATTCACGCTCAAGGTTATCCTACTAACACGTGACTGCCATCCCAAATCTCACACACCCGGTCCAGACTCACTCACAAGATCATAGTGTGTACAGTGTAAAAGATTACATGATGACACATATACACAATACTCCACATTAAATCGAACCAAGCAATGGAAATAACCGTATGAAACAGATAAATGCTTACTTGGTCACACATGCCACGTTTAAAATTATCACGATGTGTCGTTTGCAAAAAAAAAAAAAATTGTGATTTTCCCATTTTTTCAATTTTTTTTTTGAAACCAATACTTAAAACAAATAAATACAAAAACAATAAAATAAATAGAAACAACAAAAATTAACATAAAAATAAATGGGATGCAAGCATGAATGAATGGACATGCATGCACCTAAACACCAAATCATGGTGAAATTTGAATGCCCTTACATTGAAAAGCACGACCATTTTCACGACCTTCCAGATCGCTCTTCTTAACCCAGACTTTCTTAGAAGTAGAAGTTAATTGAGTTAACCGAGTTATCATCTTAGTTAAGTGGCTAACTTGATT
>CAIGRF010068312.1:9032-23062 GCA_903798235.1 Fraxinus ornus | reverse complement strand
TTCTCGGCTGCGTCTCTAATATAACCAATTTAATGGATATTTTGTTGCATTCCATATGGAAAAACAAGAACAGAAGATCAATTATTTGGAAAGGGCGCCTCTTTCTTTGATTATTGAAGCTTTTTTATTCTCTTTTCTTTCTTTAATCCATCGAATATGGAGAATTAAGGGAATTTCGTATTACTATGTTGCGATCTCGTTGGCCTTATTTATCCTTTTTTTTTTCTTACGATTGATGGAAACTGGAGAATTAGAGGAAGTTTGTTAAATTTGCTTATTACATGAAAAAAAATTAAAATTATAAACATAAATAGCCAGATATTAAACATCATGATTATTGTAGGGTTTTGACAATATCCGCGAACTCACTGGAAGAAAAGAAAAAATGCAGATCGAAAGCAACAAGACAAATTCACCCTAGTTCGACCTTAAGTTATACATCACGTTTGATCTCCCTAATGGAACTCCACATTCACTAGGAGAAATTACAACAATACGAACCAGTTGACAGACGAAAACGACACAATACTCAAAACAACAAAATATGAACACCCTCTTGCAGCATTTCTCATGATGTATCTATTACACCAGAACCCTATGGAACAATTGAAATCTAATCGGTAGTAAATGTACAGTGTATTCCAGAAGAGGAAGATAATTCTCAAAACAGCATTATTATAAAGGCCGATGGCCGTTTGTCCTAGGTTCAGTCATGATAAGCACTTTTGTAAGGTAGACTGGTAGAGAAGTGTTTTTAATGTTCTCCTTTTTATTTACTATTTTTTACCGAATTATTCTACATGTACATAGGGTGTTTGGCCAATGATGAAATGTCGCTTGGGCATTACGTACACCAGGGCATAAATCCTTATGTACATGTAGCAAACCCCCTTTTCTAGTGTACTTCTTTCACCCTCCCCGCTAGTCACACTCTATGTATGTTTACCACTGTACAAAGCTGTGGCTTTGAACCTATGTAAACAATGTACTAAGTACTAACATACTATGTTCTTGAATATGGCAGAAATAAATGGCGTTGTTTTGATAAATCATGTGTTTCGAGTTAACTTTATCTATGAACAAAGGATTAGAATCGACAAGAACGGGCACTCCCACTACTTCCATCAACATTGAATCAACACATAATCTTTCTACCTTATACATATCGATACAAAAATTAGAGGTAGTGATAACTAGGTATGCATTAATCCTCCACCAACCATTTGTTGAATATATAAAATTTATTTAATTTTATCTTTTGATATTATTTTGCGATACATATATTTTATTTAATAGCTACATGTACAAGTGAATTAATTAGATAGATGTTTTGATGGATTCAAGTACTTGGGAATTGCAGGAGTCATTTGGAAAAAAAAAAAGTATGCAATTAAAATTTAGTACGGATATTAGTTTAGATAAACAATTTGTAAAGCCAAACTTTGCGATTTAGTTCCCAAACTTTGGATTATGTCCACTTTAGCCGATTTTCTGCTCATTTTCTTCAATTCCATCGTTTTTCATCGAGATGCACCTAACAAATAAAATATATACAAAATCTGACCATAATTCATTTAAAATAACAATAATTGCTCTAGTTTAACGCTACAGTTTACCTCCAAGTTTTCAACAAAAATAGTATCACAACGAGGTTATAGAAGTATAAGAAGACGAGATAGCAAACAATAACTATCTTCATTTCCTCGGCTCATTAACATTAACTATATTGTAGCGGAATCGACCTTCGATTTTGGTGGAATTCGGGCTGAGTTTAACTTGCCAATATCAAACACAAGCAACCAATTTCTCCAACCCAACAACTAATATTATAACTCTTTGGTTTCCACTTCTAATATACACATAAGAACACAAGATGGTGGTATTTGCAAAAGGAGCCACAAAGGTAGAGAGAAAGGCAAGGTAGAGAGCACGAAGCAGAGGCAATAAGAAGCACCATTTTTCTCTTTCATTCACAAAGCACACATGGTTCCAACACTAGAAAATGGGCACATATATAGGTTAGGTTATATCACCAATTGGACCAAGAAACAAAGTAATGGGCCAGCACATTAAATGATTATCCTAGAGTTATAGTTGTCTTGAGCAACATTAACTAATTAAGTTGCTTCAAATGGTCGGAGTTGTTTTCGGGTTGAACCTATAAATTGATTGTCGGTGTGCTATCGTAGGCACCCAAAAATAGTCCTTAAACCTCTAAAATTAATGCAATAGTGGAAGTAAGGATCGATCCCACGAAGAGTGTGTAATTCAACACTTTATGCTTCGTATAACGATTGGGGGGTTTTTGTATGCAAATAATTAATAACGCAAGTAATAACAATGAAAATTAAATTAACGAAAATAATTTAAAGACTAACCTTGGTCCAAGTCAATATCCACCTTCGGAAATCCACAATTGATCATAGATGCAAGGATAATTCAATTCATATTTTGAATATTCACCGTTGGAATAATTTTCCTATTTCTCCTTAATTTTAGTTAGTTAGAAACCAGCGTTCTAATTAACCCTAATTATTAAATAACCCCAGACCAGCGCTCAAGATTCAATTTAATAACAGCTTTACAAAATAGAGAAATCGATGAACTAGATAACACAAACACCAGCGGTTGCATTCAATCTATTTAAACATTCTTCTTAAGATTCAATAACCTCTATCGCAGAAAATCATCAAATCCTAGTGCTTCACAAGTTAAAGGAATCAAACAATTACGGATTTGATATTTAACTTAGCGGTAGATTGCAACGAATAATAAACTAGTAGGCCTCCTAGCAATTAAACATAACAATCATAGAAATAAGTGCAGAAAAATATTCAATACTCAAAAACATGAATTAAATTAAGAAAAACCATTTAGATCTCACAATATGTGGTTCCGAGGCTTCAATCTCCTTCGACCAAGTGTAAAAGTTTAGTTACAATTCATGAATCTAAGAGAAAAATAGAGAAGAATGGAGTTTGGAGGCGTTCTGTACGTTCTCCCCTCGTTCTAGGGTTTTAAAATATGTATTTATAGTTGTTTCCATAGGTAGTTGACTTAAATTAGGAAACCAGAATTTTCGTCCCGGAAATGAACCATGCGGCCGCATGGTTTAGAGGCTTGCGGCCGCAAGGAACAAATGAATTCAGCACTTTAACTCTCGGGAATTGTCTATGCGGCCGCATGGAATTAAAGGCTTGCGGCCGCATGGAATTACGAAACTTCCTCCCGGACAGCATTCAGTATTTTGGCCATAACTTCTTCTCCCGATATCCGATTGAGGCGATTCAAGATGCGTTACAAAGCTAACTCAAAGGGCTACAACTTTTATTCTTTGACTATCTTCAAATTCGATTTTTTTCCATATCTAAACCTGGTCTCAACATGAGGCAGAAAATCGATGCAAAACTTTTCAGCTTGTAAGTTGATATGTGATCATGTCTTGACTATATTTCATCCCTTTGACTCCTTTCTTCATCCAATTGACATCTAACACTCTCGAATCTTCATCACAAGGTTAGAAATAAGTTTAGAATATTTGCTCTTTAGTCCCTGAACTATCACTTTCTTCCATTTTGATCCTTTTTCACCTATTTCTTCCGAATTACGCCATATCCATAGAATTGCCACCTAAATCAAAATATGAGAATACTAAGTACATTTAGGCATAAAATAGTCATATGAACGCATAAAATAAGGAGGAAAAAGTATGCAATTTACATTCCTATCAAATTCCCCCACACTTAGCTTTTGCTCGTCCTCGGGCAAAACTCAAATTTAATTCCCCAAAAACACCAGGTCATAATGCCAAGAACATAGAACCATCAAACTTTTTCAAAACACATAAAATATCATGAATAAACATCCCACACAACTCATAATCAATTAGCAAGCATTTTCATATGAAGATGGAGTAAACTAAACATGTAGACCCTCACAGATATAAGCACTCAACTCTCATGTGTTTAAAAGGGTAAGTATTTCGCTCAAATTCATTCCAATGGAGATGTTCTACCATATGCTTGCATATATTCTCATTCGCCACCACTTAGATCACATGCTTTACAAAAATCATAAGGACTTTTCAAAGGTTGTAATGTGGCTTATGGTCAAGGTGGGAAATATTTGGGTATGTGACTCAAGAGCCATCGAAACTAGTGGAGTAAAGATAAATAGACTTAGCTCAAACATATACACAAGACATGTAAACCAACCACTCCACATGATAGTTTCATCATTTTTGCATCTATCCCACACAAATTGAACTCTTTCTTGAGATGTAGGACGAGTTATGAATATAGATTTTTTTCACATCAAAATCACTCTCTTTCATCACTTATTTTCTTTTTCTTTTCTTTTTTTTCTTTTTCTTCAATCATTCATTTCTTTCATTTTTCTTCTTGTGTTTTTCTTGCACAATGTAAACTCCAAATTATACACCAATAATGGAACTCCCTGAATTGACTTAGAAAATTTGTTCCAATTCACCAATAATAGCACTACCATAAATCTTGATACCCCCACACTTATTTTCTTGCATACCCACACTTCTCATGACATTCAACAATACTCCACTAGCTCTAAGGCTTGGGTAAAGACATTGTTTTTCCAGTTTAAAGCTTGTAATGTGAGTTTATACAAAGAAAAGGCAATAAAGCTCAAATGGGCTCAACAATGGAAAATTCAATTACAGGGTCGGCTATTTGGCTAATGAAGCTCATTTATGTAACAAAGATGGCCTTAATCATGTTCGTGCATGCATGTGTCAATGCGATCTTGAAGAGAATCAAGGCAAGTTCTAGAGAAACAAAATCATGGAAGAATATCACACATGAAAAAGAATAATGAGACTGTTATGGATGTATCAGTCTAAAGGCTCAAAAATCTCACCGGCTTTTGTCTACAGAATTTAGTTACTACCATCCTCAAAGAAAATAACTCCACTAATCAACTCTAAGTTGGAGGATTATTCATTCAATCATGTTATGAGTTTTTCAAAAGCCTAATTAATTCTAGCAAATAGCATATACAACCAAAAATCTTTTAACCTCAACTCCTCTTCTTGAAAAATCATGCAAAAAATATTGAAATTAAACTCACTCAAAATTGAAATGCAACAAGTCTAAATCTCCTCCCCCACACTTAAAACTTACATTGTCCCCAATGTAAGGTCCAATGCAAAGAAAAGGACAAATATAACTAAAATAAAAAAATGGAATGCAAAAAATAAAAAGATAAAGGAACGAACTCCCCTTGGGTTGCCTCCCAAGCAGCGCCTCTGTTTATTGTCTTAGGCTCGACTCAATGTTTCCTTATTCAGCCCGGGTCTATCATGGTTGGCTTCGATCTTCCTTGCGGTGTACCAAGTTCAATGGGAATGATAACTGTCAATGCTCCTCCACCTCCATGGAATACATACTTGTGGTGACTGGGGTGAGGCTTCAAATCTGAAATGAAAGTCTGCAAAACAGAAAGTAGAGGATTCTTATTAGAAACTTGTAATACAGAATAAGAACTATTACCTGACTCTGTAAGATCATTTAATGCTGCCACAGTTCTTTGTAACTCAGTGTTTAAGGCCAGCTCCTCTTTTTCCTTCCCAAGATGCTCAATATTGACAACTTCCCATTCTTTTGTAGCAACCAATTCGAAAACATCCTGTGCTAATTGATCAATCACATCAATAAAATGAACATGGTTATTATTACACGGATGTTTCATGGAATCATAGATATTAAGTGTAATAGTTTTATCATCAAATTCCATGGTTAGTGTGCCATTATGAAAGTCCATTTTAGTTTTGGATGTCCTTAAAAACGGTCTTCCTAACAAAATAGGGATAGTATGATTACTATTGCCCATGTCAAGCACATAAAAATCAGCAGGAAAAACCAACTCATTAACTTTCACGAGAACATCCTCAACTACCCCCTTAGGATATGCATTAGATTTATCAGCTAGTTGAATTATCACACCAGTTTTATTTAAAGGTCCAAGTTTCAAGGAAGTGTATACAGAATATGGCATGACATTAATAGATGCTCCTGAATCTAACATGGTCTTCTCAAACTTAGTGTCACCTATCATGCAAGGGATAGTAAACATACCTGGATCCGTGCACTTTGCAGGAAGTTTCTCTTGAATTATTGCAGATACCTGTTCTCCAACTTTTACCCTTTCAATCCCCTTCAATTTCTGTTTCCTTTTACTTGTGCACAATTGTTTCAAAAATTTAGCATAACGAGGCACTTGTTTAAAAATATCTAAAAGTGGAATATTTACCTCACATTTACTAAAAATTTCATGTAGCTCATCATGATCTCGTTCATATTTTCTAGATCCTACTAAAGCTTGAGGAAAATGAGGTACATGTTTATAATCAGAAAGAGGTAGAAACTTACGCTCAGTTACCTTAGTATCATTGGGAGTACTTTTTTCTGTTGCGATATATTCCTTCTTTTCTTCCTTCGATAATGTAGGGGCCACCTTCACTGGAGCTTCAACCTCCGTTCCACTCCTCAACGTGATTGTACTTACATTTTCTTTTGGATTTACCACTGTTTGAGATGTCAATTTTCCCGCATTCTGTGACTCCAACCTACTGACCGCGTTAGCCATTTGACCCATTTGATTCTCCAAACTTTGAATGCTAGCCCTTCTCTCCTGTTGAAATTGTAAAGTGTTAATGGCAAGAGATTTAACAATATCTTCTAAAGACATACTAGAGTTAGAAGTTTGGCCATGTTGTTGTCTAGGAGGGTATGGCTGATTATATTGCTGGAAATTCTGCCAATTTTGATTCATAGGTTGATTCACTTGTCGATTCCCATAACTAAGATTTGGATGATCCAACCATCCTTGGTTGTACGTGTTTGAATAGGGATCATAATTCCTTTGTGGTTGTCCAGGAAAGCTACCGACTGCATTTACGTGTTCAATATATTCTTCTTGAATTGTTGGGCACATATCGGTTGGATGGCCTACCAATGAACAAATTCCACAAGTCTTTGATGCTTGCATAGTACCTACAGCCATTTGACAAATAAGAGTAGTTAGACTCGCAAGTTGTTGTTCAATGGATGAAACATTTACCTCATTAACATGTTTAGATGGCATGTCGAGTCTAGTGCCAAATTGTTGAGAATTGGCGGCCATATTTGCAATCTAGTTTCTTGAGTAGAAGATCGAGTTATGGCATAAACTATCAAGGAAACTAAAAAAAAATGAAAAACAAGTTAAAAAGAAATTAGAATAAGAAAAATAAATAAAATTCTATGCTAAAATTTCTAAAAACAATGAATTGCCTAAAAACCTAAAAATTATGATTTTTTTGATTTTTTTTTTTAAAAATAAAATAAACAACTAAAGAAGCAAAAAAATAAATTAACACCACTCCCCGGCAACGGCGCCAAAATTTGGTGTGCTGTCGTAGGCACCCAAAAATAGTCCTTAAACCTCTAAAACTAATGCAATAGTGGAAGTAAGGGTCGATCCCACGAAGAGTGTGTAATTCAATATTTTATGCTCCGTACAATGATTGGGGGTTTTTGTATGCAAATAATTGTAAATAACGCAAGTAATAACAATGAAAATTAAATTAACGTAAACAATTTAAAAGACTAACCTTGGTCCAAGTCAATATCCACCTTCGGAAATCCACAATTGATCATAGATGCAAGGATAATTCAATTCATATTTTGAATATTCACCGTTGGAATAATTTTCCTATTTCTCCTTAATTTTAGTTAGTTAGAAACCAGCGTTCTAATTAACCCTAATTATTAAATAACCTCAGACCAGCGCTAAAGATTCAATTTAATAACAGCTTTACACAATAGAGAAATCGATGAACTAGATAACACAAACACCAGCGGTTGCATTCAATCTATTTAAACATTCTTCTTAAGATTCAATAACCTCTATCGCAGAAAATCATCAAATCCTAGTGCTTCACAAGTTAAAAGAATCAAACAATTACGGATTTGATATTTAACTTAGCGGTAGATTGCAACGAATAATAAACTAGTAGGCCTCCTAGCAATTAAACATAACAATCATAGAAATAAGTGCAGAAAAATATTCAATACTCAAAAATATGAATTAAATAAGAAAAACCATTTAGATCTCACAATATGTGGTTCCGAGGCTTCAATCTCCTTCGACCAAGTGTAAAAGTTTAGTTACAATTCATGAATCTAAGAGAAAAATAGAGAAGAATGGAGTTTGGAGGCTCTCTGTACGTTCTCCCCTCGTTCTAGGGTTTTAAAATATGTATTTATAGTTGTTTCCATAGGTAGTTGACTTAAATTAGGAAACCAGAATTTTCGTCCCGGAAATGAACCATGCGGCCGCATGGTTTAGAGGCTTGCGGCCGCAAGGAACAAATGAATTCAACACTTTAACTCTCGGGAATTGTCTATGCGGCCGCATGGAATTAAAGGCTTGCGGCCGCATGGAATTACGAAACTTCCTCCCGGACAGCATTTAGTATTTTGGCCATAACTTCTTCTCCCGATATCCGATTGAGGTGATTCAAGATGCGTTGCAAAGCTAACTCAAAGGGCTACAACTTTTATTCTTTGACTATCTTCAAATTCGATTGTTTTCCATGTCAAAATCTGGTCTCAACATGAGGCAGAAAATCGATGCAAAACTTTTCAGCTTGTAAGTTGATATGTGATCATGTCTTGGCTATATTTCATCCATTTGACTCCTTTCTTCATCCAATTGACCTCTAACACTCTTGAATCTTCATCACAAGGTTAGAAACAAGTTTAGAATATTTGCTCTTTAGTCCCTGAACTATCACTTTCTTCCATTTTGGTCCCTTTTCACCTATTTCTTCCGAATTACGCCATATCCATAGAATTGCCACCTAAATCAAAATATGAGAATACTAAGTATATTTAAGCATAAAATAGTCGTACGAGCGCATAAAATAAGGAGGAAAAATATGTGTTTTACATTCCTATCAATTGTATTGATAGTTATTTCACTCATATGTCGATGCCTATGAAATATAATCCAAACTATTTAACATCATTATCCGAGATTTATTGGGTATCAAAGTGCATTCGAACGAACACATATATCTTGGAAGTCAATACATATGGGACTTGGTATAGAGATGTTTCAAACTTCAAGTGAAGAAGCATATCTCAAGTCTAAAGAGACTTGCAACAAGAAACTAAGAGGAATAGTCAAAAAGCTCTTAATTTGATTCATCTAGAACTTGATAATACAATTTTTTCAAAAGGTGTTTGAATTTAGTGTCATATTACACTTCACATGTTTTGGTGGTAGTTAATGACATGAAGAGATATAGCGAGAAAATTAATAATCTTCTAGTGATTGCAGTTTTTTTCGATTTTCACAAAAAGATTTGATTTTATTATAGTGGCAATCAAAGAGCAAAGGAATTTGAAAAAAAAAAAAAAAAGATCATTGATGAAGTCATATGCACCTTACAAGCTCACTAGGAAAGGTTATTCAAGAAGAAGCAAGAATCGAAAGAACAATTATTTCGCTGAAAGATAAAATGAGGAGAACGATATGAACTAAAAAGGTGGAGAATGTGGAACAGGTCGAGGAAGGGGAGATAGAAAATTTCAAGATTCGGCCAATAATAAAGGGATTTATCAACAATCATATTATTCAAGAGGATCATGTACACAAAATTCTCAGAGGGGTTGGATTGGAAAAAGAAATAATGGTAGAAGATATGAAAATTTTTAAGTTGAATGCTACAATTATAACAAATCTGAACATTTTACAAGGGAGAGTTGAAGTAATAATGTTGAAGAGCAGTTCAATTATGTTGATGTTGGAGAAGAAATTTTACCTTGACAAACAAAGTGCAAGAAAGAGGCAATAATTCTTAGTACTTAGACACTAGTGCTAGCACCCACATTTGTCGAGGTAAATCTGCTTTTGTGAATAAAATGGCCATGTAACTTTTGGAGATGTTCAAAAGTTCAAGTCAAGAGAAAAGGTAAAATTATTATTCAAGAATAAAAATCACCAATATATCTTCAATATAGATTATTTTCCTTCTATGTAGAGAATTATTTGAATTTAGGTCATGACGTCCAAATAAGAAATCAAAAAATAAAATTCCAAATCGAAGTGAAAACTTGATTGTTAGAATTTCAATGACAAAAAATCAAATGTTCTTGTTGAACATGCAAATAGAGAAGCTAAATACTTAAAGGCGCATGTCAAAGATACAACATCGCTATAGCAATTGGGGCTTGGGTTTGATATATTGAAAAATTCTTGATGAAAATGAAAATGCTAAAGAGACTGTCACATGTTCATCATTTAAATCAACTCTGTGAATGTTGTCTATATGAAAACTGGAATAACGAGATTCGACCCAAGCTACACCTAGAGGGGGGGTGAATACGTGATTATGCATAATTTAAAACTTAATAATTAATTAGCAACAAGTCACTATTAATTATGTCTAGATGATTAATCAAACAATTCAATTTTTCCTATGTTGAAATACTGCAGTCATGAAAGCAGATGAATTTGGATAGAGCTCAAAACAATGGTGATTCGAGCAGTGACTCGAGTGATGAGGGTGGTAAGAAGAAGGGCAAGGGATGGGACAAGTCTAGTGGTAGACGGTGTTACAGTTGCGGTAAGACTGGAAACTTTATTAGGGACTGTCTCAAGAAAAAGGATAAGCAGAATGGTAAGATGAGAGGCGAGGCGAATGTGGCCATAGAGTCGAGTGATGACCCTAGTGAGGTTTATTGAAAGTAAACCTAATTACTGCATGTGCATCCATGTGTAATCATTTCTGCATGTTTGTGATTCCTTAATTTTGTTGCATGGTTATATGTGCATTTCAATGTGTTTGATATGTGCATTTTCATAAATTTGAGAGCAATTTAATTACTTGGTGTAATTGTTTGCATGCATAGTAGGTTAAGATGAATTAGCAATGTGTGTATGTCTATTGATGAGATAGAGTATAGATGCCTAGAAGTACATTGGTCGTTTGTACTGGGGATATGGAGTGTGACATTTGGATCACGAATGGAAATGTGATCAAATGTTGGAATTCTTTATTTGTGAAAAGACCCTGATCAGGTGGAGTGTAAGAGAGGCACTTTTATCACTTCTATTAGGTGGAGACCCATTATCCACTTAGGTTGGGAGAGATGATGTGGTGATAGAGGATTATCCCAACGACTTAGGATTTATAGAGGTCTACTAATTAGACATGGGTTGAGTGATTGGTCTAGTGAGCATGATGGACGATAAGGTGAGATATGTGTTCTCGAGGTGTGAGCAAGACAGAATGGGATATGATAAATGTAGTGAGATCTTTTCGATGGGTCATTTATGCATTTGTTGCATGTCTTAACTGTATCCTTTATTAACTTGGTGTTCATCTGTTGTTCTTTGTGAATGCTTTTCGATGTGTGTTATCCTATATGATATCTCCATTGCATGTTTACTTGCTCTTGATTAATTGCTGTGATTATCTGTTTCTACTTAGTGTTCTTGATCTTAGCCCTAGTGAGTACATGGAGTAGGTATGGTATATGTTTCGGGTCTGAAACACGAGGTAAAGTCTGTGATACCAATTTTATTGGTTACCTTGATTATGCAAGTATAAACTGTGTGTTTTGGTTGCTTGCAGATTTATTTGGCATCAAGGTGAAGATTTGTTGGGTTTTGATACCCAATAAATCCCGGGCAATGGTATTAAACTGTTTTTTAGGATTATACTTCATAGGCATCGGTCGTTGAGTGAAGTGAAATGTCAATACCACAATCAAACAAACTAATCCAACAACCTATTTGAGCCATTTGAAGTAACCTAATTTAATTAGTGTTACTCATGGCCAAACCCATTACCTTGGATGGCTTTTTTGGTTGACAACCCACTTATATGCTACCTATTGGGCCTCTATTGCCTTAAACTAAACCCCCACTTGGTATTATATATGCTGCCCGTTATTTTTGTTCATGAAGTGTGTGGAATTGTTTATTAGCCCCTTTGTGTTTATGAAAAAGGGGTGCCCTTTTTGTCCGTCTTCTTGGCTTCGTGCTTCCTTGTCTTCAGTGCTTGGTTTTCTCTATTTTTCTTTAGCCTGTGTGGTTGATCTTGAGGCTATAACAACATCCCACACCTTTCCCTTCGTGGGCAACCCGAAAGCAACCGATTTTTGGGGGTTGGTTCTTGGTTTTGGTTTGTAATTGATTGGTGGTGGTCGATTAATCAAAAACTGACCCCTAGAAACTTGGAAAAAAATTGGAAATCTTTGTTCAAAAATTAAATTAATAATCAATATTGAAGAAATGAGAAAAGAATCCAAATATATTTTGTTTTCTTTTACTATGGACATGCAGTGGGGAATGTATTTTACGGTCATGTACTATATCCTCAGATTTAGAATGCTTATTTTGACTTCAGCATTCAAGGAAACTATGCCTTTTGAAACAAGGTAGGTTGAGTTGTGATGATATGCTTCCCCGAATGAAGCCTGTGTGTTAGATTCATGCTGTGGAGATGATCTCAACATGAAAGTAATTTTTGATGGCAACTTTTATAGAAGAGCATTTTTTACATCGGATGCAAATACTGAGTTTATAAAATAAAATCATCTTGTTTTCCAGATTCCTAAAATAGGTAGGAAGTGGTCGTGTGCTCATTGGTCAAATTCATTGTAAATAACAATCTGTTGACAGTTGAGTACATGATGGTCGAGGGGGTTCTGGAATTATCTGTTATGTGGAGGATAGATGGAAATCTATGACCATTTATTTGTATTGAGCTCGTACTGGCCAAGATACATGACAATTGGAGATTCTGGATATTAACTTTTTTGCGGAGCGCTGATGGATAGAGTTTGTAAGCTGGATTCTTTTTGGACACTAAGGTCTTTATGTTTAATTTTGAGAATGAGAGTGTAGACTTCAAGGTATTGGACCAATCTCCATAGCATATATCTGATAAACCCCCTTTTTAGGCCATGGACACTTGACATAAGGATAGCTAAAGAAGAGTTGAAAAGAGTTCCATGTCGATTAGGTTTCCTGGATTGAATCTAGAACATTGATATGCTTTTGATCAATGCATTTAACCATGTTGAGTGCTAGCCGTTTTTGTTAGGTTTTAGTTTATTTTGTAATTGGCCAATTCTATGAACAAAATGACTTAAATTCATAGGGTGTAATAGTTCAAGGAGTAATGTACAATTTTCTTAAAAGCTAGTTAAATAGGTCTAGGGTTTCGAGTTTGGAACATAGAGGAAAACAGCGTGGATTTTTTTGGACTGTCGCCAAGGGTTGGCTCGAGCTACAAAAGTAGAAACATCGTCACTAGACCGTCGTCCCTCCTTCGCTCGAGCGACAACTTGTCACTCGATTGTCGCTGACCTTCGGTCGAGCGACATCTTTATACGAAAAATTTTTATTTTGGGTTTTAAAGGCTTTTTTCCCTACTCATCTGTTTTCTACTCTACCTATAAATATCCTAAAGCTACAGAACGAGAATTATAAGGTTGAATAATAAGTAAACATTGTGCTGCCAATTTTCTTTCATCCTTGAAGCTTTCAACCTTCATGTTTCTTTGAGATTCGTTCTGGTAGTCAGAAAAACATCAGTTTCAATATCCAAATGCCAAAAACCATACTTCCTACATATCTGTCAGAGGTGCTGAAGATCAAGGAAAGCGACTGGAGTTCCAGTCTGTGAAGAATGGGTTATTTTTCGTGATCCACGGGAGATGGGCGATTCTACCAAGTTAGGGACTACTGTAGGATAGCGGAGTTCCAGGAGAGCATTGGTTGTTACAGTTGGAATTGGTGCAGAGGAGCACAAAATTCAGGAGAGCTGTCAGAATTGAAGTCAGGAGATCAGATAGTTCGTGTCGTCGTCTAATCTGGTAGACTGTAAGTATCGTTTATAGTGGATTGACTGGCAAAGCGCCCGAAGTTTTTTCAGTTGGGTTTCTCAGTGAACAATTCTTGTGTTCTTTACTGCCTTGTTGTTTGATGTTTATGATATG
>CAIGRF010068311.1:36877-50503 GCA_903798235.1 Fraxinus ornus | reverse complement strand
AATTTTAATTATATAATATTTATTTTTAATTGTTTTGTTTTTAGTATATTTTTTTTGGAAATAGTTTAAAAATTTCTTAATTATTTTGTTCATATTACAAATTTTTTTTTATTTATTTTCTTTTTATGATAAAAGTTAATGCAGATGAAATTTTTTTTGTTTATGCTTAAAAAATTATAGATTTGTTAAAAAAATTATCTACATGTTAATCTATATCGAAATAAAATTTATCGATTAAAAACATATACTATTTTAACAAAATCAAAATTAAAAACTTATTAAATAAAATGATAGTATTATCTTTTAGACAAAATAATATTTTATAATGGTATGACATATTTAAGAACTTCGTTATATATATATATATCAACTTAAGAGTTTGACTAATCCATTTTTAAGAGTACTTTATTATTACAAGAAATGTCAATAAGAAATACTCTCATATTTCTTCAAAATTCAACAATAAAAGGCCCAAATTGTACCATTCTTTTCTTGATTCTGATGATTTAATGGCTTTGATGGGGTTTTTAATTAATATTGGAGGTGGGTTTCCTCAATTGGGCTGGGGACGGTCGAATTTTAAGCATTTTGGGAGTGTTTTTTATAAGGTGAGAGTTGGGTCTGTCAGTGTTTCATCAGATGAGAATCCTTCAAATTCAACAGCTGACTTGCAGAAGAGTGTCGATAAGAGAGAAAGTAGTGTGACGAAGAAAGTGCAGAAAGATTTGAGCTTTTTACCAAGTAAGAAATTTTTCATTCAAATGGTTTATTGATATGACTTGGTCTCAAAGTATGGATTATTTTATTTTCACTAATGACAAAAAGATTATAGCTTCATACTAGTAGGCTACAATTTGGCATTTAAAATATGAAAATTACGAGTAGATGGCTATGTGATGGACTAAGGTGGAGAGTTGATTTTTTTTTTTTTTTTAAAATTCAATTCGGAAGGTTGGAGGTCTACAAAGGCCCATAAGAAAATATATATAACATGGCATTCTTTTGAATGGAAAATCAAAGAATCCTATCCATCTTAATCCACCATACCTAGTAATATCCATTATAATCTTCTACCAAATTCCTTATATGGTTTAATCAGAAGCACCAAACACAACCGTAAAGTACTATTTGCTGTTATGAAGATTAAAGTTAAATACATAAATGTGGTTCGTAATTGTTTGAAGTTTTTGCTGAGGTGGTTCAGAGTAGTGTCCTTCTTAACAGTTAAAACTCTAAGCGGATATGGTTTAACATAGTGGCACAGTATGCAGAGAAACTGAGTTCAGGTCCCTCAGCCCCTCATTTATGATTATGTGTAGGCCTTTGATAAAATGAATATAGCTTGCACGTGAGGGGCAAGTTGAAGATTGAATTAAATAAATGTGTCACATTTAAGAACATAAGCTTTTAAATGAGGCTATTTAACAACTATGACTACAATTAGTGATGCTTGTTGAATTTAGAATTTTTAATCATGCTAATAGTTGTTTTCAATTCATTTCCTTGTCTTGTAATTCATAAGATTAATGTGAGGGTTGCTATAGGCCTATTTTGCAAGACAATATAAACAAATTTGCTAGACAAGATTTATTTGAACTTCCCTGCTTTTACGTATTGCCGATTTTAATTAATCTTCATTACCACATGTTTAAGTTGTATAAATTGTACAATTTTACCTTTTTTAAAATGTCAAGCAAAAGTTGATTACAAGAGTTTTCAAAACTTGAAACTACAACAAGGATAACCAGATGGTTTTATTACAGAACACTGCTGATAATACTGTTTGCAGTACACAAAAGCGAAGCACCAATGTCATTGTATTGTTTAAAAAAAAAAATTCTACAATTTTTAGTCTTATGGCTATTAACAGCTTTATTTTTCAGTTTTTTTTTAATAATACGTACATAATCAAAAGGTTGTCACCTAGTGTATACATGCTACCTTGTTGGAAGCTTCTTGCCAACTTCTGCTAATATTAAGCGAAATTCTCTTCATGTTCATCTAAAGTGCTAAATTATGTGATGGGAAACCTCCCGACATCATCTACAAACGAGGTTCCCCCACCATGCGATCTGTGACTATCCAAGAGCATCATGACACATCTCTTACTTTCCTTAAGCATGACAAGTGTATGCTTGTGCACTAGCAATGGGTTTATATGGCTATATTATTTGAGTATAAACCATAAAAAATACTTTTGATCTAAGTTGCAATATTTTGGACTTGAGATAAGGTACTCGAACTAGTATGTTCTCCTTATTCCCAACATGCTATGGTCGTCCAGGGCGGATGGGAATGGGCTTAAACTTTCGGAATGTAATAGCAGCCTTCTCCACTTGCTATCAAATAGGTGGATTTTTCGAGTAGGTCTTATGATCGGATGTTAGTTCCTGTTGTATCCTTCCTATGCTACCTCTCATGAACAGAACACGAAAGAGCTCATAACCATTTCCTTTTTATGGCAACAAGTATTTTATGTGTAATCTCCTTTTAATATTTGTGTTGTGGTAAATACAACATAGAATGCTTTCTTACACAATGCCACTCAAGTTTTAACTATTTCAACTTCGGCACCTCTAGAAATTATTTAATTTAGCCCATGTTTGGTACACATTAAAATTTTCATTTTCATTTTCATTCTTCTACTCATTTTCAACCACACATTCTTCAATAAAATAATATTTTCCATCACATCAATAATTTTTCCTTCTTTTTCAACCACACATTCTCCATCAATCTACTATTCCAGAATATATTATTGCAAAATAACGTGGTACTTTCCAAATTAGATACATATGTTAGAAAACATAATTGGGTTTTATTTAATAGATTTTTTAGTATTTTATTAGTTGTATACTTTTCAAATTGGATGCTTATTTTAGGAAACATAGTCATGGTTTATTTAATAGATTTTCTATTATTTTCCTACTTAAATAGACTAGTTTAAACGGTATATAAAGGGGGCTTATGCATTGTAATATTTATACTTTATATAAAAAAAAAATTCTCGCTATTCTTTCCTATCTGTCCTCTCTTAATCTCGTGCTTGTTCGATTGTGTTCTCTGTCACCAGACTTTTCAATTTTATTTTTTCAAATTATCTCAAATGCAGGACCATTATCAGTGACAGATTTTTCTACTTCTTCTACTAGTCGTTCAAAGGTGCGGATATCATTTAAGGTATGACACTATCAGGTTTCTATACAGAATTTTAGCTTGCTCATGATAGTAAAAAACATAGACACAATTATAAAAATTAATTTTTTTCTGCTAAAAGTGGTTACTAAAGAAGCTTTACTTGTCCTTTTGTTTTAATACTTTTGATGATGTAGGGGCTTGCAGGAGCATACAGTGAGGATGCTGCCCTTAAAGCCTACCCACAATGCGAGACTTTTCCATGTGAAGAATTTGAAGATACATTTAAGGTGACATCATAACTACCAGTAGCAATTGCAAAAGCTTCTTCTTTTTTTTTTTTTAACAAAAAAATTGCATTGCATTTTAGTTTTCTTACTGTTCCTTAAAAAATGATTAGCATACTAACATTATTAATTATTCAAATCAGTGGGTGACTGGATTTTAATATTTGAAAATTGAAACTTTCAACTTATATGATGGCCAAACGAAATTCAGTGATACAAAAACCTTCATTTATGTGTTTATTTTGTTCTGGTTGATTTCAAATATGCTCAGGCTGTTGAATTGTGGCTTGCTGATAGAGCAATTCTTCCAATTGAGAATTCTTTAAGTGGATGCATTCATAGAAACTATGATTTACTCCTTCGACATAGATTGCATATTGTTGGAGAGATTCAATTAGCTGTTAACTTCAGCCTTCTAGCATTACCAGGTGTGAGATTGGAGCAGCTGAAACGTGTCCTAAGCCATCCACAGGTGATAGTTTTTATTTTTTATTTTTTTCTTAATGAATATGGAACTGTAGGCAGATTGATTCAGAAGAATCATGTAATTGTCTCGCTTCAATTAGAACAGTAAGGTTGGCTGATGCATTCTTCGACTTCGTTAACTAATCAGGCGGTCCAATTATTTTTAATTTCCTAAAAGCTGTTTCTTGACCTTAATTTTCATCTTTATTTTTACAAGTTGTATTGAAGTAATCTATGAGGCTGCCTTTTAGGACCGGTCGGAAGATATAAAAACATATTGAAGTCAAAAGGCTATAATAATCTTAAGTATTTACTATATGTGAAAATCTCGTGCAAGACCATGTGTGAAAATGAACTTTAGTGTTAAGATCTAGACTTTATGATTAAAAATCTTACAACTTGCACTTAATCATAAGAAATAAAACGGGACCAGTGACCATTTTGCTAATGCTTAACCTGGTCTAGTTTTATATTCTTTGTATTACATGATATTCCTCTTTCCTTTAATAATTTATTCCTCACAATTTCATCAGTTGATGAAGTAGAATACAATAAATCAAAGTCTAACTATTACAATGCGTAAGTCCCTTTATATAGGGTTTAAACTAGTCTAATTTATTTAGAAAAATACTATAAAATCTATTAAATAAAATCCTAATTATGTTTCCTAAAATAATTATTTAATTTGAAAATTTAACATGGCGTAGAATAATGAACAAAGAACAAGATTGAAAAAAGAAGAGGAAGAGAGAAGAAAGACAAGAAGAGGGAGAGAAGAGAATTTAGTGGGAGAAAATATCAATTTATTTCATATCAAATGTTGTGTCTTATTATAAAGCATAAGCTTATATAACATTTAAACTAGTCTAATTTTGATAAGAAACATCTAAGAAAATACTCGAGAATCTATCAAAATATTAGAGAATCTAAATCCCTAATTACACAACGAATTGGAATTTGGAAAGTCCTCCATATAATATATCTTCTTGGATTTCCATCAAAACAACTAATAAAATACTAGAAAATTTATTAAATAATGTCATAATTGCATGTCCTAAAATAAGTATCTAATTTGGAAATTAAATTAAAAATTCCCATCAGTTTGACATATCTGTTTTTAAAAGAAAAATCTGAGGCATCTAACACTTTGAAACCTTTCTCCAATGAAATTATCTAAACACAGTTCCAAATAAAGATCCCTGTCCTTAGAACAGATGACGAGAAACACTTTTCAAGTATTATGGGAACCTATATGAAAATAAATGGGATTTTTGTCAATCTTCCATGTCAATATACATCAACAAAACGAGGTTGTTTAGAGGAAAAGACTTTTTTCTGGAAGTGATTGGGGCCTTGATGTTTCAAATGTGATTTGAATCACAACTTCATATCAAAATAATAGGATGCCAAGCCTTGGTCTCGCTTTAATACTCCTATGGACACCCTTAAACTAAAGTATCCATCTTTTTGTCATATTTTTTCTTCTCAAACTCCTGTAAGTGTTCCATTTATATATGTACCTCCTTGAAATAGGAGAAAGTTAGACACTTGATCCATCAAAAGCATCTTCCTTGTATTCTCCATCACAAAAGGTTATGAATTCTTTGCTTCACCATCGTGAAGTTCTTTTGTGTCCATGGATGTCACACAACAAAAAATATTTTAATTCTTGTCATATACAAACAGAGAAGCAGGATTGAAAATAAAGAATTTGAACTATTGACCAAGTTATACAGTTTGAATCTTGAGTTTGGTGATAGAAAATTTGTTAATGTGAAAAAAACGTCGAAAGAAAGCTAACATGGTTTGTATATTAGCCTCATTAAGTAATTCGAGAACCATTCATCTACCTCAGATATCTTCATTTTCTTGAAATAAATATTTTTGTTAGATTTTGAAAAATATTCTCCCAGGACTTCTAGCTTGCCTAAAAAAGTATACTTCCATGTACTGGTTTATGCAAGTTGTGATCTCTCACTGACAGGCACTTGACCAATGTAATGCATTCCTGAGTAAGTTAGGTGTTCTAAGAGAGAATGTCGACGACGCTGCTGGTGCTGCTCAGGTAATTCACAAGTGCTTCTAAGCTAATAATATTTTTAATTTCTTTAGAGTTTTTAATTTTCTTTCAAGTGTACACTCCCTTGGATCAGCTTGTGGCCTCAAACAGAATGATGGATGCTGGTATTGTTGCAAGTGCTCGAGCAGCAAAACTTTATGGATTCAATATACTTGCTGAAAAGATTCAGGTACTCGTCAAAATATTTTTCTTTGAACTTGGTCTAGCTACTTAAGTCTCCAATTTCATTCCTACTTGTGCACTATATAGAATCTCTTCAACCTGTGTGGTGAAAAAAGATATTTTGAGAACTTCCTAATTTTTCTACTATTTCAAATCTTTTCTATTAGCTAAAGCCAATTCAAAACATATTTATACTAGAAGTTGAACAAATCAAATATCTATAATGCAGTTTCCGTAAGGAAAACAGATAATATTTACTAAAAATAGCTCTATTAAGTGTTGTATAAAAAAACTATATCCTAATCAAATGAGATCCCTAATCTTAGGAAATCTTTTAGTTTCCTACATTTACCCGTTTGTTCTACAATTCCTTTCGAGCTCTCTCGAAGTCTTCCATTTATCTTCACCCGCAGCCTGAAACTAGAAGAAATAAAAAATTGTACCACCATTGAATTGTCCCACATAAATAACCATCTGCAGCATTCCTTACCATCTTTGAATCAATTTTTTGGCCCCAGCTCCTGAACATGCAACCACCAAAATAATCTCAATTGAGAGCTCTATAAGTCCTAATTGAGAGCTATACAAGCCCCTTAGTTAAAAAAAAATGATATTAGCCCCTGTTTGGTGGGGATTAAAATCAGTTTTTTAGTAGATTGTGGCAAAAGTTGATGAAATGTGTGGTTGAAAAGTTGTGGATCCCATGAAATATGTAGTTAAAATTAATTGTTGACTTTGACTTAGATTAATATCTAATCCCTACCAAACAGTGGCTAAATGAGATCTCTAGGAGTCCCAATTGAGAGATGAATAGGAGGACATACTACTTAAGTGTTAGGTTCTTGCAGGTTGAGACACTACCTCATGTTATTGCTTGTTTGTTGTTCATATGAGTAGTGATTAACTAGTTTATACAAAAAGTTCCTCTCCATAGCGAACTTATTTTTATTTCAGTTGGTTTCTAGTCTTGTAAATACGCAACTACAGAAAACTTAAGATATAATAATTCATGTTAGATTTCTAGCATTAGAAACCAAACCCAACTTACTTTGTTTTTGGACCAAGGTTCAACTTATTCTATCTAGGCATGCTTTCATCCTATAATTGTGGGGAAAAGTATTGAAGGCTTTGGGCAAAACTTATTTGAATTTGGGCTCTAATTTTCATTAAAATGAATTTCAGTCCAAACTGAACACAGAACACCAAATGTTTATTAGATCAAATTGGAAATATCAAAATTTAATTGCTCGGAGTTCAGTTCCTATTATTTCCAAACTGAAATTTCAGCATGCTGAAGCAAAATTGGTAGACAAAAGGAACCAATCAAAGCCCACCCCTACTACTGTTTATGCACCTCTACCTAGTGGGCAGACATTTTCAAGTCTTTGCAGGATAATAAATCTGGTTAACCTATGTCTTGATATACTGTAGGCCGGAAAATACGCACTTTAGAAAGAAAATATGGTATACACTGGTGAGAGGACAATGGCCAAATACATATAGGTTATTTTAGAGGCAGATTATGTTTCATTTTCCTGTTAGAAATTTTTTTGTGCAATTTCACTTGCCTTAGTTTTCAAGAACAAAAGATTTTAGCTTCCATCTAATGAGATATACTTTTGCTTGAATTACCTGGGTGTTACAGGATGATTGTGGAAACATAACTCGATTTTTAGTTCTTGCAAGAGATCCTATAATACCAAGGACTGATAAGCCTTTTAAGGTAGAAAAGCTGTTAGCCATTTGATTTCTATTTTGTGTTTTTCCTCATATTAGTATGCTAAATATTGTTTATTGATCTAGACAAGTATTGTGTTTACTTTGGACGAAGGCCCTGGAGTCTTATTTAAGGCTTTAGCTGTATTTGCTTTGAGGGATATTAGTTTGACAAAGGTATTGCAAAGCTCTAATCATTTTAAGCAGATTATCATTTACTCCTATAACCAGGTTATTAAATTTTAGATTGAAAGTCGACCACAAAGAAATCAACCGCTAAGGGTAGTAGATGACTCAAATACTGGAACTTCCAAGTGAGTGCCTTTTCTTGCTAATTATACTGTTCTTTCAAGACTGCTTAAGACTATAATTGTGTAGCCAACATAAGCTCTATTGAGTTTTAGGAATATGCATCCATGTGTAATTATCAGTCTTATAATTGAATAAAATTGCATAAAACCAGTACAGGGCCTATCTGGATCACAGACATGATTAATTCAGAAATTTCATGTCCTACGTCGTCACTATATTGTAGATATATAAAATCTTCTGTCACGCCTGAGTCAGTTAAGGTTTTTCCATGATTAAACTTTGTGTTCATTACTCTTCGTATCTTATATCGAAAGTGCACAATGCTGAATTTTTGTCTAATTTAAGATGTCGGAACACTGGAAAACACTAACTCATAATTGTGTCGAATTGATTTTCACAGATAGATACTAGATTTAGTACCGTGGAGTCAGAATTGTACCTCATTTTATTATTAATAATAAGTGGAGACCTAAGAATGCCACCTAGAAGTTGATGGTGCTTTGATTAAAAAAAAATCCTTGGAAGCACATAGAAAGCTTAGTATTTGCGTGAGTAAATATGGTTGAATGATTTCATATTTTTTTTACATAATTTATCACATATTCTCTTGATTATAGACTGGAACTGAAAATTTGTGGTGTGGAAATGAGATGGTTGCGTTGAAATTCATTAAATAAAGTGCTAATGTTCTTGCTTCTTCGACTACATCCTCGGGAAATTAAACTGTCCAAAGCAAGACAAAGAACCTAACACTTCAATAGTATAATATTACTTCAGAAAGAAATAAGGAAATGTAAAAAATGCTTCAGTTTCTCGACATCATATACATGACAACTGTAGTGCACTCAGAAACGTGTTTTGGAATCAACTCTGACTTGCACTTAGCCGACGGTCCTGGAAAAGCCAATTAGGTTATAGTTATATGTGTTTTGCGTCAAATATATTTTGTAATCGTGTAAAGGTTTAATGGTATTGTGTTGTTCTAGTAAGTCCTTCACATCATTCTGGAGTCAAATTCTAGACTAGTGGATTGTCAACTAATGGTCGTATTTTCCCGTATCCTCTAATCTAGTATAAAATTTATGCATACATATTCCACAAGGAAAATGAATTAAATATTACAATTATAAATCTCGATCCGAGCTATGCGGAAGCAATTTCAAACTTTCCCAAAAGTGGTAAGGAAAATTTGAGTTGCTTTAGTAGATCTTGGAACGAGATATTTAATCTCAAAATATTCAATTCATTCTTCTCTTGAATATGTGTACATTTTAGCCCTTTTATACTAGACTTGAGTGTGCTGAAAAATACGACCATCAATTTGACAACTCACAAATCTAGGTTTTACTCTGCAACATTCTAAAGGAGTTGTTGGAAAAATAAAATACACGTTAAACCTTAACACAATTCCAAAAAATATTTGACTCAATGCAAAAAAATAAAATTTGATTTTGACTTAATTAAGTGCGTTAATTCAAACACTCCCCCTTAATGCTTGAAAATACCGATCATTTCCAGGAGGTAGAAGAATCTTTTTTTGGGAAGTGTCCGGGTAAGAGGGCATGCACGTTGATGGCGATTTTTCCCCTTCTTCAATTGCTTCTTGAATAAAGTGACATTGGATTGAATTGTTTTTTGTACTATCACGAGTAAATGAATTTTTATCCATGTAAATTGTAGATTTCTAGTCACAACCTATGTTGTGCCCGTCATTTGCTTTTCTTGGGAATGTTCGTCTTCTTGTCCACACTGATTGAGTTTTAGTTGTTGGTCTTTGTGTAGAGGCATGTCTTGCTTCATTTTTCGGCATACTTCTATGTTAGTTGAGCTTGGTCTCGTAGCACCAATTCATTTTGACATTTTCAATTGTTGTGGTTTTGCTTCCTGACTATTGTGTGTTGTTTCCTATATCATCTTCATTTTCTTTGTTCATTGCCTTCTTCAAACTTCTTGCTTCGATGCATCGTTAACTTGAGAGCTGAAAGCATTACAAGATAGCTCCAAAGGAAAATTTGGATTTTTATCCATTTTGACATCAGCGATCATTTGAGCAGGATTATTTCTATAAAAAATTCGACAACAATTACTTGCAAAAACAAGGTGATGACCTTTCTCATGAGGTTTCCGACATTCAAAAGATTATTATCCAAATCTGCGAACATCTGGATAAATTTCAATCCTCTTTTTGTGTTTATGCCAGTTGTGCCTTTCTCTTTAGCTCCTACTACTGTGCCATTTCCCATGGTCACCTTCATAGTAACTAAAGGATCAATGCTGGGAACGAATTTTTCATTTCCTGAATTGTGATGACTATAGCCTATGTCGATATTCAAGATGTTATTTTCAAGTGCAAATGATTTTCTTTAACAAAATTTGCTTGGTTTCATTCTTTGGATTCCCAATTTCTTGCAATATGCAAATACTATGCAATTATATACCAACAATCTGAAATAGTATGATTTGATTTCTTGTAAATTTTGCAATATTAAAATTTTTACCTCCTCAATTTCCTTACTTTTGTCATCATCTTGACTTCTTCCACAATCCGATTTCAATCCTCTTTGAAGCTTGGGCCTTAGAAAATAGTTGCGACTTTTAATTCACCTTTCATTGGGGTGCACTTGCATTTGGCTCTCCCACGTGCTTTTGTCCTCTTTTCTTTGTGAGTTTGTCGAGATTTCATTAGTTCACGAATGGATAACTTGGTAAAATCTTTGTTGTTATACAACTTTTCTTGCAATGTACTGGTCGAATTTTTTTTAATAATATGTTTTTCTTCATAGATTTGCCACAAGTCCTCAATTGATTAACAATTTCCACAAAACCCTCGTATGAAATCCTTTGACACTTTCAGATTCTTTCATTTTTAAATTCTGAAAATATACTTAAGAGCTTGAATATTAATGATTTGTACCTTGTTGTCTCCTCGGAATTCTTCCTCTAAAATATTCCAAGCTTCATTTTCGAGGTTCCTGGAGAAATTCTAGAAAATATTGCTCGTGAAACGGTCAATTAAATTTTGCAAAGTATACTTGCATCTTTTGCTTCAAGCTTTCCTTGTTCTTCATTGTCGAGTTCATCGTCTCCACTTGTAAATTCAATGTGTTGTTTATGCAAATCAGCTTGAAGTTTATATGATATATAATATATTATTAGCTTGAAGTTGTTTATTGATCTCAATATGCAAATCATTAAAATGTACAAATGTCCCAGCTCACATAGACATACAAGCATATGGGTACATGAGAATAAGGTCTAAAGGCTTTCTAGGCTTATAACTATGAATAACTTCAAAGGGGCTTAGACCTAGAGATTGATTCACAAAACTGTTAAATGCAATTTGAGCCGTAGGGAGGATTAATTCCCAATTTCTAAGATTTTCCTAGACTAGATGCTTTAATAAATTTTCAAGATTGTGGTTAACAATTTCAGTTTGGTCGTCAGTGTGAGGATGGTTGACGGAGGAGAATGTTAGTTTAGTGTCAACCCAAGAAACGTTATGTGGCTAAGGGTGCGGTACTGACTTCAATCCAAGACAAGACACAATAGCCACAGAAATTGTGTTAACGCAACTACTACTATCCCCAATGATTTGACAACTCTTATTATTGACCTTGAAAATGGTATGGTGACACAAATCATCACCCTCTTTGGATTCGGTAAGGGTACGACACACAACACTTAATCGAGAGGTATCGAGATCTCAAGAAGAGTCCGAATACCACTTAATGAGGTGTCCTCACTATCATCTAAGTCATCAAATAGGGGTACAATACCTTGATTCATAGGAAAATCTTGAATACTATCTAAGGAGGTGTTCTCACTATCATCCAAGGCTTCAAATTCTTCAAGTTTAGGTTCATAGATTTGATCTTCTAACCACTCATCTATTGCATCATTTCGTTCCTCAATGACCAAGGCTCGGTTAGGACATTTGGAAGAAATGTGGCCAATGTTTTTACAGTTGAAGCACTGCAAGTGAGAAGTCATTGGAATTTCAAGACCTTTATCCTTATTTTCCCAGACGAGAGGAACATTAGACGGAGGATATACTCAGTCACCAGTCACCGCTGAACGACCTGTGAGAAAGATTTGACTGAGATCTCTATTTTGGCATGTTGTTTTGTGTTTGGGCCTCAGTTTGTGGCCCTGTTGTTTATTTATTTACGAGTTTAATTGATTTTGAAAAAAAATGAGAGAGAGAAAAAAAAAACCAAAAAAGTAAGTAAAAAAAAAAAAGAAAAAAAGCACAGTTAAAAAAAGAAAAAATGACAAAAAAGGAGGAACATTAAGGAAAGTGTGAAAAAAAATTATTTTCTAACGTTATCTGCAGGTACCTCTTTATTCTGATTGATTGACATTGCTACGTTAACAAACAAAAAGGGAAGTTATTGTTTTTATTTATCTTTGGTTTATATTACTGTTGTTCTAAAATTTCATCGATTAATACGTGTTGCTGTTATTCTAATTTTAACCTAAAATCGTGTGCACTTATTAAATTCCCATTTTACTCCACTTATTTTATGTGATTAGGTTTTGACTAGTATTTGATTCTTGCTTTTTTATTTTATATATACCGTAGTATTAGCTTGTCGTATTTGGATTTATTTAATCCCAATTTTTTTAATTAAAATGCTCAGGTCGTTTTTTTTTCCGTTACTTGCACTTGTTCATTTATCTCTTCATTGCACATTATTTAGCTAGTATTACATTGCATGCAGTTGCGTAGTGATCGTTTCGTCACTTCTAGTTTCAGTACATTAACCATGGACCTCTCACAATTTGATGTACTCACCCGAATGACTACTACTCTTGAAGAGAATAGGGGCCTAGTTGCTACTGTGAACAATTTTAAGTAAATCCCTCATTCAACTGATGTTGATAATTTTGAATTGTCCCATAATAGACAATATCGTCGTTGACAAGTTGATCAAAAATATTTGACACGATCATAGGGATGTGGATTAGGTTCATGAGCGAGAACGAGGCTATGACCGTCACAGTATTCATTCTATCCCTAGTCATAAGGAGCGTTTCTTTAAAAACATTAAAGTAGACGCTCCTACTTTCTATTGTTGCTTAGATTATGAAGTTTTTACTCAATGGACTGCTCTTACACAAGGGAATCGGCTAGTGATTGTATACATTGCCCAATTTGAGGATTTTCGAATGAAATTCATGTCATTGATGTCAAATATATTCAATAAAAGACTCGATGCCCCTCTTTGTGAGAGGTTCTCTCATTAAATAGGACTAAAATAACAACTAAATATGGAAGCAATCAATTACAATATTAATTAATGGTAAAAACAATCTATTTATATATAATACAATTGTAATAATATAATCGTAATTTTCGACGATCTTCGGAATCTTATTCAATCTTCGACGATCTATTGGAATCTTATTCAAGCTCCTTGACATCCCCCCTCAAATTGATGCTGGTAAAAGTATCAATTTGCAATCATG
>CAIGRF010068311.1:10371-21824 GCA_903798235.1 Fraxinus ornus | reverse complement strand
ATCAATTAATTTTAAAATATGTGACATGTGACCTGTAATTATGTATATGTGACCATTAATTATATAATTGTGATTTATTATATTTAATTAATTAACTAAAACCTGATTTTTGCATTAGTAAAACTTAAAACATGATTTTTGAATTATGTATAGTTAATCCCTTACTTTTGAACTCTTCCCTATTGATATTTCCGGAACAATTAGGTTCCACATGGCATCCATCATAGCCATTGATTTCTATAATACCCTATCATGTCATTGGCCTGATTTTGACACGTAGGGAGGAATGTCATAACAGTATCAAGGAGAATGTACATAATGCTTAATTCTAGGTGAAAACCAACTTGTTATAAATTTGAAAGATTGAAGACGACTCTTGTCAAAACATAGGTTGAAGACGAACTTGCAACATCACGAATGAGTTAGGGACATTGAGTTCAATATAAGAAGCAAACTCTTACAAGGGATATGAAGAGAGAGTGAAAGAAAGAAGAGCATCTTGGATGAGCTATCAAAGTTCCATGAGATAGAGTCTCATGCCAAGCTAGCCATACTTGGAGCAGCCAAAAAGAGAAAGAAAATAGGCCTAAACATATGTGGAACTGAATTATTCCCTTTTAATCTCTGATAAAGTATGACAAAAAGTACTAAATAATGTGTCATTCTTAGTGCAAACATACAGATTGCACTCTCCCTCCATCCCATTTCTGCTGCAGCTCTTGCTCCGGCTAAGTTACCGATAACAGATAATTGACTTGTTGGATTTGCAGTTTCCGATAATAATCTCTTCCCTTTGGTGAAATACTGGCCATAGATTTTGATATCAAGAGCCAAAATGGGAACAATAAACGCCCACCAAAGTACAAAAATAGTGTCCAGTGTTGGCTGTAAAAAAGGGTGTAGCTTGAAGCAACAGAAGCCATGAAATCCAGGGAGCAAACAAGTAATTCACTCTTACATGGTGTAAGAACTCATTTTTCACTATCTCATAGTGCAAGAAACAACAAAGAAGGTACATTAGAGATAATGATACTTGTTGATACCAAAAATCGTACATGTTGATCCAAACTTCACGGTTGAGAACGAGGTCTTTCGGTACCTGAAACAAAGGCTTCGAGGTGTGTCCTCGTCGTCCCTTCGATGCTTAAGTCAGAGAGAGAATTTGGGAAAAGATGTGCTGTAAAATTGTGTAAAAACATACCTGAATAATGATTCAATGCCCCGTATTTATAGAGTCAGGTAGTAGTACACTCCTAGTAGGACTTATCACCCTATTTTTAGGAATTATTGTCGGGATAAGTGTTGGAATAAAAACAGAAATCTTGTCCTATATCACATGCAGTACCTTCCAGAATAGACTCGTTATAGACCTAGAATTTTGAGGTAGAATAAAAACAGAAATCTTTTTTTGTAAGGCTCGCCTTCGATAATAAGAAAATCACGAGCTAAGGCTCGCCTTCGATAATAAGAAAATCACGAGCTAAGGCTCGCCTTCAATAAATAAGAAAATCACGAGCTAGGGCTCGCCTTCACTAATAAGAAAACCACAAACTAAGGCTTGCCTTGATAATAGAGATAATTATGAGAAAGGACCCTCCCTGAGCAATTGGGATGATAGAGCCTTTGAACAAGAGATCCAAGCTAAGCATGTAGATTCCAAAAATGGAACTGGGGGAATGATACTACCAAAATAAATGACACCTCTTAATTCTTTGAAGTGATTTCAACTTGTGGAAGGCAAGTAGTAGACATTTGCCCGAATTGAATATTAAATGGAGAGCTGATTGGTCACACGAAAAACTTGTGCAACACTATTTGTGTAACTGATTGCATCTGAAAATTGTCTAGTTGATTCAAACTAGCCACTGCAGTATATATGCCTAGGGCTGAAGGTAGGTTAACCTATTTTACCAAACACAGAAGCCCAAAATATCATGATCAAATGAGCAATCCCGCCCTTTTCGATAGTCACCATTCCATTTGCAGAATGAACTGTTGTTACGGGTAGAGCATACTCCAGCAGCTGAGGTACGATATGGATGTCGGTGGTGCCCAAACTAATGTGGCTGAAAGGATATAGTTGCCTACAATATTACAGCAGCCCCAACGATTTTGATTGCCTCAATTCCTTTCTTCTAGCTGCTGTGTCTTTCGTTTTTGCAAGGAGCAAACAGTCCAAGCATCCCAGTAAGCAGTTGGGGATAAGACACAATTTGAATATTTTAAGAAACTTCTCGATCCACTTTAGACCCTTGAATCTCAGGAAGTCATGCAAAATTTCTTATGCATCCTTCAAATAAGCCAACGTTCCTTATAAAGTAAAGGTATCCAATGGAGTTCACGCAATTAACCCTCGATAAGAGTGTGCAAAAGGCTTGAAAATTCAATTGGACATTTTCCAGACACGTGGAATGTGTTGTCATAATTCTTTAACTTTCCCAGCCATCTGTATTCGTGTCAAATTGAGAGAAAAAACTCATTTGCTCCTTAATCCAATCCAATGTATGAACCATACCATGAACTCCAAATCCTGATAATGGTTCCATAAAAGAAAATACAATCTTGGATTAAGAAGTACTACAATAATTGATTACGTAGTCCTCGAACTAGCAGCCCAAATGAAGAGATTCCGAAGCCCGGTAAAAATGAACAAAACGCTACAGTAGGTTTTTCGTGAGCAAAAGAAATTGTAGCCACAAAGGTAAGAATAAAAATGGAAGTGAAATAATTAAAATGATTACTCCCCTTTTTATAAGTTCTTGACATTGATTTGTATGCCACGAGGGATGATTGGTTCTGCACTATTCTATCCCTTGTGAGATTCATCTTTGGAATATTTGACCAATCACGATGTCCAATAGGTGTCCCCAAATTTTTTGATGATTAATAGCACTGACCATCACGTGAAGCCACAGCAAACGTACACATTAGCCTGCAAAAGCTACCTCATTTCCAGCAAGAAACCCGCAGGAAAGCGCCTATCACCGTGATATTTTAGGATGTCACTAGTGCCCATGGTTGCCACAACGAACTTTGCCGGAGTTGGTTAAATATGAGGTTGTCTCTGTGGTGGCTAACAGAGGATAAGTTGTGCCTCCACCTCTTCCACTGTTGCCATGGTTGGAGAAAATGACAATGTTGCTTGGGTTTGAAGTTGGTAGTCAAGACTGTCTTCAATGCTGCTTTGGGAAATCCAAAATTCCGGCCCACCGCTTTTCTTCGTAGTAGTATACTTTCTAGTTTCTATTTAGGAGTTGGCTACCCTTGATTTTTTGTTTTTTTTTCTTGTAGCTGGGTTTCTATTTTATTCGGTGTTGGGTTCAAAGAGTTGGTGAATATGGCCGAACACGGGGAGCCTAAACAGAACACAAACCCATTGTCGGATGTCTATTGAATAAATCTTGATTTTCTCGACCGTGGTTTCTTTGTTGTTTGCCACTTTTGCTTGATCTTTGTTGCTGTCTTCGCTGTTATTATATTTTTTTAGCAGAAAAATTGTCCGAAAAATTATCATCTTTGGTGTCTTTTTCTATGTAGTAGAACATGGTTGATGCATCGGTTCCCACAGACGGTGTCAATATTGATACCAAAAATCGTACGTTGATCCCATACTTGACGGCTGAGAACGAGGTCTTTCGGTACCTGAAACAAAGGCGTCAAGGTGTGTCCTCGTCGTCCCTCCAATGCTTAAATCAGATAGAGAATTTGGGAAAAGATATGTGTTGTAAAATTGTGTAAAAATATACCTGAATAATGATTCAATGTCCCATATTTATAGAGTCAGGTAGTAGTATACTCGTAGTAAGACTTATCACCTTATTTTTAGGAANTAGTATACTCATAGTAGGACTTATCACCTTATTTTTAGGAATTATTGTTGGGATAAGTGTTGGAATAAAAATAGAAATTTTGTTTGAGCTCCATTTTTTTTAAAAAAAAATTCATTCTTAAACAATGTTTTAATAATAGGAATTTGAAAAAAAGTAGTAGATGACAGAGAGAGAAGAAAAAAAATGATAAAAATAGAAACAGTGATAAAAACTTCGAAACATAATTTAATAAATAAATGCAAGTATGAATTACTATTTTAAAATAAGGATTTTTTGATATGTTCAGCTATTTTGATAAATAAGCTAATCACATGGATATAGTTCGGAACCAAATATGGGCCCATGCTAGACCAGTATAATCCACATTACACTCTTAATCTTTACGAAACTCTCAAATTAGACTTCTTCACCCACACATGCACTCGCAATTACTCAGTCTCAAACTCTTCCATCCACCGGAAAGAAACGAAAAGAACACAAGGAAGGAGAAAAAATGTGATCATTTATTTTCTATTTCATCATAACAAAAAACAAATATAAAGCATTGATTGATCACAGAGTCTACCACTTCTACCTGGACCTTGCTACGTTTGGCCCACAAAAAATTGAACAAGCGCCTAGATTTCAATAAATTTAACTCCCAAGGAATTCAGTCTACCATGTTAAATGAATAAGGATTTACGAAAAACTAAAGCTTCTTCGAAAGATCAGGCTATGTGGGAGGGAAGAATCGGTTGAGATTGAATGGCAATGTATAGAATTCTTCGTTCCTGTTATCGCCTCTAAACGTTCTGAACTTCACCCACCATGGCATTCCTCGATCTTTCTTTGACTTCTCCACTTCCAGTGTGTTGTCAAGAAAGACGGCAATTATTAGCCCCACAGTTGGCGGTGAAGAGAATATTGTATTCAAGAACGCATTAAACTGCAAAATATAACGGGAAAGAACATCAGGAAATGCTGTCTTCCGATCCTTCATTTTATTCATGTTGGATTCACAAGTTCATTATAAACAAATCATAATGTACGAATTACCATAATATCTTTATACGATATGACATTCATCTTTCTTAAACTTTACTTACCCATCCAGCATTGGTACGAACTAGACCATTATGACGTGGACTCCAATGTTCGCCGAAAAATTGAGGAATAGAGATCCCAAGGAAAAGTGAAAGACCCGTAATAAAGAGGTTCCTCATAGAATTCATGTTAGTGAATTGGAGAAACGATAAACCAACTGAACCTGCAGGAAACTACAAATCTTACAAAGTGAACAGATATTGAGAACGAATGATTTAAGCAGTAAATCCATACCTACAAGGCCAAATAGAACACAATATAATGCAGCATATATCGGGAAAGGTATAGATGCGAAAACAGCTCCAAATTTCCCTGCACGAATTATCAAATGCAAAATGATTTGACAGTTATTACGCTTCTGATAGTTGTCTTATGTGCTTCATGTTAGGTGCGCTTACCTAAGATGGAGAAGAATATCATGAAACCAGCTGAAATTTGAACAACTCTACGACTTCCAACTCGAGTTAGTCCAAGGAGACCTACATTTTCCCTGAAATATATTACCCCGCGTATGTGATCAATTCTGATAAGGCCCAAGAACTAGAATGAATCCAACAAAAATTGATATCGTGGTGCATTCTTGAATGCTTACACAGATACGGAGGAACCAGTGCCTGTTCCAAAAAGACCATCTAGCAAAATGCCTATCCCCTGAAAATATTACACTGTAAAACCAGCTCAACTCCTTAAGAGATAGCGTACCTTAACATGTATTACCATCAATATCAAATCCAGTAAGGCACACAGAGGCAGTAGGCATCAAGAAATGATGCCTTAGAAAAATCTTGCCAGCACAAGTTTTCTTTATTTTTCTATATTGTTAAACATTCAACGAGAAAAAGATATGATGTTGCCTCGAGCAAAACCTACAATTTCCATATATTGTCAATCTATAATACGTTATCATCCAACATCGCTAATGCTTTTTACTCTTCATCAAATTCCCATTTTTGTCCAATCATCTAGATTGAGTTCTCATTTTCAAATTTCACACGTTTAAGATATAAAAAATATACATAGTCTTGATTCTGGATTTCGTGAAGCAGTCCTTATCCATGGACACTATTTTCCGCTATTTGTAATGCTGGTTGGTAAATATTATTAACACAGAGCATGTTTGGTTAAGCTTTTAATACATGCTTCTTGGCTTATTTAGGCAGTAAAAAAAACTGCTTAAAAGCTGGCCCAACTCTGTTCATTTGACAGCAAACCAACTTTTGAACAGGTAAAAAATGTGAGTCAACAAAATCAGAAATTTAGTATTAATAAATGCACCTGCCAACCAATTCCCCGGCTAAGTACGTAGGCAGGAGGTGGGGTGGCAATTGCTAGACGAGATGCTGCTTTATAGGCACCAGTGGACTGCAGGTACAACCAAAGTCAAGATGTAGATAAACAATTATTTTTACTAAGGATCCACACTCCTATACTTAATAATAGGCTAAGCAGCATTCTTGCAGGATGTACATAGACACCTCAAACAGAACTATAAAAAATAAAATTCAATGCCTTCCGAAAACCTTCTGATGAGTTCAAAACGTACATGGCATATTAAGCACTCGTAAAACACTAAAATCATGCTAATTAGTTCACTATATTCATGCTAATTTCTCTATTTATGGAAGTAAAACTATGAGATAGCATTAATTTACATATTGACCACATCCAAATATTACATAGAGAAAGTGCACCTTAGTACCTCAACCATCGAGACAAGAACCGAAGACATCATGGCAATGGAATGACCTACCGAGAAAGTAGGGGGGCCCCACTGCAGAGGATATGGAAACTTGAACCTTAAACAACATAAAATAGACTTTTAGATGGTGCAGATAAATATGAGCTAAAAATCAAAGTCACTTTTAACACAATCAAGTTACAACCATGGAGCAGTGGATATAAGATTAGCTCTATCTGTACGGCAACTGATCTGAGTTAAATTGGGCTTGCCACGGTAAGCTCCACTAGCCGTCAATATGAGGGCATATATCCAAATAATTGTGACACAAATCAACACGGGAAATCGTTCAAAAATGGGGAAATCCCTTAGAGGTTTAACATGCTTCAGATACTGCAATTTGAAAAATGTTACTTGCACAGATGTTACGAAAAGATTATTAAAGCACTTAACACTTTAATCATTCCCAATTCACTCACTTGCGACAAGCCAATGACCAACAAAAGCATCGGCAAACCGATCTCAATGCAATTCCCTACCTGCAACAGAAAATTCAATAGCATTCAACAGGTTATTATAACTGGGGATGGAGAATACTTGTTTGTTTTATAATATAAAAAACATTTATAAAATGTGAAGTTCAAGATAGCAAAAACAAACCACAGGAAACCCTCGTTGAAATAAGCCCAAGCCAACTAATCCAACGACAGGTACCATACCAAGGGGACTAAAAAAGCTGCATAAGATAGTCCAAAACATAAATATTTTGTTGCAAATGGTATTTGTTTAGCCTTATAGATAAATGGACAATCATAAATACCGTGAAAAGAGACCCCAAACTTGGCTGTACCCTAGAATTATTTGTATACTCGCAGCAACAATTAAAGCGCCTTGGATAGCTCTCATGGTTTGTATAAATCTCTGCGCAACGGTCAAACATTAACATCATGTTCAATGCCCCTTATTTAAGAGCTAATAGACTAAGACTCAGATTCAGGGATTTTGCAATGGGAAAAGAAGAATAAAGGTACTCACGATATGAGGCTCGTCTATTCGTTGCAGTGATGAGTCACTAATAATATATACTATGGGAATGACATAAGCAAACGATCCTCCAACAACAGCAGGTAGCCTTGTTCCAAAGAGTGCTTGAAGAAGTGTGTTAATGCCACCTACGAAAAGCAAAGTTTGTATGACTCGTGCTTTGTCCCCCTGGTTTAGTCAGCAAATACACATTATCAGACAAGATAAGAAAGAATGTAATTCAGGCCTGGACAAAAATATGCAATTTTATGGCTACATATTAGACTCTGAGAAAAATTTGGACTCAATATACAATGGCAAAACCAGACATTAACATTTTTAATAATTTAAGGTAGTAAAAATATATTGATCAGCTCACCAGTGAAAGGCTACCTTTAAACAAAAATCAACATTAGTCTTTCCAAAGCAGAAAATAAAAGTAACTAAAAATCAATTCAAAAACCAGCTTACATCAGATCCACCCATCAATGGGACGAGTAATGTGGGAATCATTACACTTGTGCCTAGTACTAATATGTAATTCTGAAATGCTAACAGGACTGTTTCCGCTGCGGAGGAAAAAGGAAATATTAGGGAATTGAGAGGAAATATGAGAAAATATGTTTCTTAATTTTGGCCTAAATGATATTTACCACACTCGTATAGGAACAAAAGATTAGACACGGAATATTTTAATCATTATGAATGCTGATAATCTGCACTAATTTGCTCAACATTTAAGAAATAAATTCACAACCTGTATGTAATACAACATAGGGCAAAAGATCAAAGGAACATAACATAAGACTTAATGTCTTGCTGCGGTCGAGGTAAATCTAACCATTTTTCGCATTCACGTCTATGTAAATAGGATATTGTAACATGTGAACATCATTCTTAATAGTGGGTTGGGAAAAAATAGGAAAGTTTCCGAGTTAATCACACACCATCCACCACCCAACAAGACAAACACCACTTAATAATACTCCCCAAAACGCCATCTTGTTCTTAATAACGCAAAAAGCTCACAAAACTTGTGGTGGGGCGGGTGGTCCGGAATAGAATGACACATACAGACATAGCAATAATGCCACACTATATCACTTCCTCACATTCTCTCAGGACAGTAAACTAAGGTTTCAACAACTCAAATGTGTTCATTAAAACCATTTCTTGATGTTCTTCAAACAAGTTTCTAACCAATACAACACACAAACACAAAAGTAACATATAACCCACTACCCAAAAATGAAAACTTAACAAATATCATGTTTACAAAAGTGTGAGTAAAAGAGTTGCATACGCCATGGAGGATTAGAATCAATGCAGTATTCAAGGTCCTGAAGCTGTTCCATGGGAGGATGACTAATGTCGGCCATTAATACACCTTCAAGCAGATTCTTAGAGAATCAATGAACAAAAACAACAACCCAAAATGTATTAATCTTGATAGAGGAAAGAGAAAAGATAACTAAGAACAAAGTAAAGCACCACAAGCAGATAGAAAAGTAGAAGAAAAACAAGTGTAGCTGCCTGAAGAATATAAATGGAATAAATCTTCTTTTATGGTACTAGTGATATGCCAATCAAACGAAACACAAAACACTTTTTGTTGCTGCTGGTTATGCGCTTTAGTTGGTCCCCAAAGTTGCAGCAAAATTTCAACTTTTCGTTAATGTTATTTTTCGTTCATATTAGTCACTATAGTTTCCTAATGGTTCTTCTCTTTGATCCGTAGCAAACAATTCACAGTAACAAGCGTGGCAGGTTCACATTCCTGGAAACAGAATTGTACCATTTTCATATGTTAGCCGAACAATCTAAATGGGATGAGAGTCATGAGACTAGTCCAATCTATATTTTATTTATTAAAAGATATCTCATATACAATATTTTGTTATTCTCAGACAAAACTAGTCGCTTGGGTCCTCATAAGTATGACAATATTGCATTCATTCACTTGGTATGTCATAGGCACGTGCCGTAATGATTCATTTCCATTTTTATGAAAAAAAAATATGATTTGTTAAAGAAGGTTGGAAACAAAGTAACAGCAACTTCATATTATGAGCTTGTTTGGTAACCATTAAAATCCAATTAAAATTGAATATATAACCGTTATTGGGTCCCACCTGTCTAATAAAAGTCAACAATAACTGCTAATTTTTTAATTTTAATCCGATTTTAATCTCTACCAAATAAACTCTAGATTGAGCATTTTGTTGTTGAGATTATCATCAAATTCCATGTGTGCTAGTATCATGGTATACTAATTGAAGGTTTATTTCCATTGACAAATCGTGTTAAATGGATTAACGAAGTGATAAATCTCGTTTCAATTCTAATTGACTTCATGATTTATTTAAAAATTAATTTTAATATGTTAAGAGTCGACAAAAACAGAGTTTGGTAATGCATGACAATGGGATTTTCATTTCCATGATTAAGGCTTGCATGACAATGGGATTTGCATGAATAATAGAATGACATGATTGGAAGCTTTAGTAACTTATTTGGAACAGAGTAAAGATTCAAGGACCAACTTGAAGATTCTGTGAAACTACAAAGACCTAGGTATTTATTTTTAACGTACTTTAGTTTTGTTAGCGCTTCTTACGATAAGCCTTTAAACTTTGAATTTCAATATCCTTTTGTTTTCAGTTTTTTTGGTTCATTTTAACCACATTTTTTCATTTATCTACCAGTTTGCCACTGGGGTTATATTTGATTTAACAAATCATTGGAAGTTCAACCTTCCGTGTGTCCTTGTGAAAGTACGATTATATTTTATTATTATTATTTTTTCAAATGTAGGAACAGAAAACTTATGTCATGTTTGGTACTTAAGAATGTATTTTTAAATAATATTGATGAATAATTTGTGATTAAAAATAAGAAAAAAAAAATTATAGATTTTCGTGTAATATTATTTTATTTAAGAATGTGTGATTGAAAAAAGAGAGAGAAAGATGTATTTTGGAAAAATGAGAATCAATGACATAGTAAACTTATTTGAGAGAGATTATTTGAAGTGAATTTTTTTATTTTTTTTAGTTAAAAAGTAAGAAAAATTTACGAGTTATGTGTAAAATTATTTTATTGAAAGAATGTGCAGATAAAAAAATAATTTTTGAATAAATTGTGCCTAAAATTTGTCATCTATATTTCATCGACACAATGAATTTTTAAACTCCAAGTTTATGATGTTTGACACGTCCGAACAGAGAGTCAACTCGGCTTGTATATATTTAGAGTCTGTTTGTTCCAACTTAATAGAAGGAATAGAGCCGTTGGAACAGTATTTAAGCCTACAATTGTTGACCATTTGTGTTTTGTGGGATCCATCAAGTTTTAAAAAAACGAGCCTAATTTTTTTTACTAATGGGGAATAAGTTCCAACAAATAGTGGCTTAGTTGTCTCGAGACATAAGGGTCGAGTATGAAATGAAATTTTATAAATAGATAGAACCAATGTTTGGTGATTGAACCGAACCAAATACTTTCTGCAAGGTGTTACGCGTTTTATACAACGTGAAATTATGCCGCAAGTGTACGGTGTCAAGTTTTGTAATATAATGATTGAGTTAAGAGTGTCGAACCCACAGGGATTGATATTTAATTCACTAAGTACTATAATTGTGTAACTTTTATTTTATTTAGACGATGAATGATTGTATGATTGGTTTTAAACTAATCACATGTAAAATGCTACGACAAAATTGGAGAATATAAAATTATCAAGATGAGAAAGCCTAGAGAATGATTTCACCAACTTTCAATTATGATTCAATGATTTCCAATTATTCCAGTTAATTTTCCCATATTTAAAGGCAAGAATC
>CAIGRF010068309.1:0-23505 GCA_903798235.1 Fraxinus ornus | reverse complement strand
ATTCCACTCCTATTCCTTGCAACCTCCAGGCTAAGAAAGTATCGTAAAGACCTAAGTCTTTTATCTCAAACTCAGTCGAAAGAGCTTTCTTCAGTCTCTCCATTTCTTCATAGTTATCACCCGTAAGGACTATATCATCTACATAGACAATTAGAATGGTGATTTTTCCGCCTGAGCTCCTATAAAACATAGTATGATCCGTTGGGCTTGTTTATAACCTTGTTAACATACTGCTTTCTGTGATTAATGAAACAAGTTGTTTCACCATCTTATTCTAAATGGTATCAGAGTCATCCTTCTGAAACCCTAAATCTGAGATGACCTCCGAAAAAACGATTCATTTGACGTGACCTTTACTTTAGAGGACATCATCTCTACCTCACATGAAAATTTTAAACATTCCATCATTCTCATTAGAGAGCATAAACTCAATGGGCAAAACTATCTCTAGTGATCTCAAATGATCATGATGTATATCACGGGCAAAGGGAAAGATGATTATCTCACCGAAGCTACAAAGCCACTGTCCACAACTGATCCCAAATTTAAAAGGTGGAAATATGAAAAAACACATGGTAATGTACTACCTAATCAACATGATAGATATCGAGATTGGCCAAAACTTCACGTTCTATTCAACTGCAAAAGAAATTTAGGATAGTGTAAATGAATTTTTCGAAATTAAAGGAACTTCCTATAATCTTCGACAAGGTGATAACTTTGTAACTGTATTTTAATCGTATCACTCGTTGTTGGTAGCAACTTGACATGTTCGAAGATATCTCATAGGAGTATCCTCAAGATGGAAAGAAATATAGTGCTATTGTGGAGAGAGAATTTTTAAGTTCTTACTTGGCCTAAACAAAGATCTTGATGGAGTAAGGGAAAGAATTTTGGGAACTAACCTTTGCCCTTCTCTTCGTGAATCATTCTCAGAGGTTAGAAGAGAAACAATTAAAAGGAAGGTCAAGATGGGAACTCAAGGGATCACCGCCCCAACTGAAAGTTTTACCCTCACCTCTCATGGAGGCAACGATCAAGGAAGTGACAACCGCCCTTATAAAGGAAGACCATGGTGTGATCATTGTCCTCAGCTTGAACATCTACGAGGAACGTGCTGGAAGCTTCACGGTAAATCCGTTGATTGGAAACCAAACAAGTAACATTCTGACCGTAAAAGTCATAGCTTATCTGCTGCTGCAGATGAACGTGTGTCCTAATCTACAATATTCAACAAAGAACTTGATCTTTTTCACTTGGCCAAACCCAAATGAGTTCAAATGTCATCGGATCTGGTTCCATAGCCCAGAAAGTTACATTCATTGTTCTCAAGCACTCTTAATAGCAAAGTTGAGAAAAACAACCCTTCGATAATTGACTCAGATACCTACGATTATATGACTGGTGATGCCGCTTTATTCCACTCCTACCATGTTCTTGGAAACATATAGTACGTATTGTAGATGGTTCTTTATCCACTGTTTTCGGAATTTGATTTATTATTATCTCTAAAAATATTGTTCTTAGTTTTATCGTGTTCGTTCCAAACCAGTCTTGCAACTTATTATCAATTAGCAAACTTACAAAAGATCCTAAGTGTATTGCTAAATTCTTTCCTACTCATTGCATCTTTCAGGACGAAGATTCTGGAAGTACAATTAGCAATGTTGAAGAGTGTGCTGGAGGGCCTCTATCCCTTCAAGGCAGGCGATGCTTCTGGAAATAAAACTTGGGCAACTCAATGCACTACTACACCAGCCTTAGAGAGTCAATCCAATAGGGATTCAATGTCTTTTTATGTTCCGACCCATGACAATAGTGAAATCATGTTATGGCACTTCAAATCGGATCATCCTAGCTTCATGTATCTGTCAAAATTATTTCTATCAATATTTATTAATAAAAATCCGGGTTTGTTCCAATGTGAAATTTGTCAATTTGCTAAGCACACAAGTTATTTCCTGCACACAAAGATCAACCTTTACATCTATTGTCAATTGTACATAGTGATATTTTGGGATCCCTCTCGGGTTAAAAACATTTCGGGCACATGATGGTTTATCATTGTTGCCCGTGCTCTCATGTTCACATCAAATCTTCCAAAGCATTTCTGGGAAACGTCCTCACTGCTGCATATCTGATTAATCAAAGACCCTCTCGTGTCCTCCAATTCTACACTCCGAGTCAAAATCTCACTAAAGCATTCCCAACCACACGACTCATCTTCAAATTACCAATAGGTCTCTGGGTGCTCGACTTTTGTCCATGTTCCACTACATCTTCGCAGTAAACTCTATTCAAAGGCCATTAAATGTGTGTTTCTTGGGTATTCTCCTACTTAAAAAAGGGTACAAATGTTATTCTCCAGACAAGAAAAAATTATACAACACTATGGATGTAACATTCTTTGAAAATCAATCTTTCTACCCAAAACTCATATTCAAGGAGAGAATTCCGGCATTAGAAGAGGAGAAAATATTAGTTTTGGCAACTAGACCCCATCTCAACTATAGCTATACCACCTGAGCCAACTACATCCATATCATCCGAGCAAACCTTGCTCATTCCTACTCAGTCTTCAATCGAACCAGTAGAATCTGTCCTCAAATGTTTGACTCTTAAGTGTAGGTGAAAAAGGCAAAAAACTCCCAAGTTTACTCCAAAAGGCCGAAAACTGACTAAGGGATAGAGGATCCAATTCTTCTCGGGCATGGCCAAGCTTCCAATCCAAGTTGTAACCATGTGGATTCAAGTAACATTGAAAGTCCATCTGGTTCTATTTCCTTATCATATGAAGATCTTGAGGTTCCCATTGCCCGAAGGAAAGGAGTCAGGTCTTGTACTAAGCACCCCATATCCAATTTCGTATCAAAACAGTCTCTGACCTGTATACATGCCTTTATCTCTAGTCTGTCATTTATAGAGATTCCAAACAGTGTTCAAGAGGCTACAAAATGTCCAAAATGGAAAGAAGCCATAAATGAAAAAATTCGAGCTCTCAACAAAAATGGCACATAGGTTCTCACAGAACTTCCAAAAGGAAAAAGACAGGTCATATGTAAATGGATCATCAATGTGAAATACAATGCAAATGGAAGCTTAGACGAGTTTAAGTCTAGGTTAGTAGCAAAAGGCTACACTCAAACATACGGAATCGACTATCAAGAGACATTCGCCCCTGTTGCCAAACTAAACACAATTAGAGTCCTCTTATGAAGGGCCTCAAACTTAGACGGGCCACTTCACTGGCTAGACATCAGGAATGCTTGGGACCTAGAAGAAGAAGTCTACATGGAGATTCCACTCGGGTTTAAGAGCAAGAAAAATTCCAGCAAAGTGTGTAAATTGAAGAAATCATTGTATGCATTAAAACAATCACCAAGAGCATGATTTGAACGGTTCACAGGGATTGTGAAGAAATATGGTTACTCACATGGACAATCTCACAATACTCTCTTTACCAAACACTCACCTGATCGGAATCTCCCTCTTCTCATGTATACAAGGGCGACATCATTGTCACAAGAAACAATCATGACGAGATGAGCTGGTTAAAGTCTATTATTGCATCAGAATTTAAGATTTAAGGATCTAATAAATCTAAAATACTTCCTCAGCATGGAAGTAGCCCACTCAAGAAGGGAATGACTCTTCCCCAAAGGAAATACGCTCTTGCCCTGCTTAAGGAAACAAGTATGCTCGGCTGCAAACCGACGGATACTCCTATGGACTCAATACGTAAGATCGGGATGAAGGAATGTAACATTCCAGGCGACAAAGGAAGGTATCAACTAGTGGGAAGACTAATTTTTTTTGTCTCACACAAGACTTGACATCTGATTCTCTGTGAGTGTTGTTAACCCATCCATGAATAATCCAACTGAGGAACGTATGAAAGTTGTATAGTGAATAATCAGATATTTGAAAATGACACCACACAAGGGACTATTCTATCAAAAGAGGAACAATAAGAGCATTGAAATCTACTCGAATGCAAATTGGGCAGGTTCCATAACTGATTGCCGATCCATTTCTGATTACTACACCTATGTATGAGGAAATTTAGTCACTTGATGGGAAAAAATAAAAATAAAAAAATCTGGTAGCTAGGATCAATGCAGAATTTGAATTTCGAGCTACAATCCTTAGCATATGCAAAGTAATATGGCAAAAAGGACTCCTAGATGAACTAAAGATCAGATGTGATGACCCAACAAAAATGTATCTAGCCACTATCAACATAGCTAAATCTCCAAATCATGATAGAACAAAGCATACGGAGATTAACAGACACTTTGTCAAGGAGAAAATAGAAGCGGGAATCATCAAGATGATCTATACTCCAACACATCCTCAGACTGCACATATACTTACAAAGACCCTTCCAAGAATCAACTTTGACGACCTAGTTTCCAAGCTGGGAATGATTATATCTATTGCCCAGCTAGAGGGGGAGTACAGAATTTAGGAGTTAATTCTGTAGGGTAGACCCGAGTGATCTCGGATTGACTTTCACATGTATCATATGTATTTATTTAATTATGTTTAGCTATCCTAGTTTCATCTTTTTCTCTGATTTGGTTAGATATGTTTGTTTCCTAAAATAGCGGCTAGAATCAAGGAATGTGAATCAACCTGTGATTTCTCTTCCTATACTTGTATATATTCAGCATTCATTCTCTGTGATTAATGAAACAAGTCGTTTCACCAGTTTATTCTAAAGAAATTCATACTAGAAAAGGAAAAAAGAAAGAAGATAGTGGTAAGAAAATTGACCAAAAAAGGAAGGTAAAAGATGGGAGCAAGAATGGCAACGGTCATGAGTGGCTTGGGCTGATCTTGAAGACAAATAGTAAGCGAGGTTTAAGAAGACAGCAATTAAACATTCATCTTGACTTTGATTCATTAACACGGAAATGGTTATAGAAACATTTATTCAACCACAGATCTGATAAACAGAGAAGATTTACCACAAGGAGGATATAAGAAGAATGGATGCAATGCCTGATTAAATCCAATAATATTAATTGCAACATTGTGTTTGCCATCTTACACGTCTCCTCAAAAGAATGGGCAACACTTGCTCCAGATAATATTCAGGTTCTGATTTTCGTGGAACCCGCATGGTATATGGTGGTTTTTCCATTGACCTCATGAAATTTTCTGGGACCCTTTTAACAATGGGGACATCCTTCGCAATGTAAGAGATGAACCAATCAACATCAAAAATGTCAGAGAAGTCACTGCACATGGACAAGAAATCTGGATAAGAAAAGATGTTAAACTTAAAACAGGGTATTGTGACACAATGACAAAATCATAAAATCATGGATTCAAATTATTATTCCATAACCATTGAGTTTGTGGGATACCATGACTAATATTCAAAAACTGTCTTTCTTCAGTGAGTAAAAGTAAATGAAATCACAACCTTTCATCCTTCCAGTAAGAATGGTGATCCAGTTCTGGTACAACCAAAGTAGCATTCAATATCCTTGCAACAACTACAGCATCAGTTATCTGAAGAGTCAGAAACAGACTCAAGATTTTAGTCTATTGAGACAAAAATGAAACTGAACTCAAAAAGAAAGAGAAAGAGAAGAAAGAAATAATTATTCATGGTGCTAAATCCGGAGTCTCAGGAACAAATAGAGGGTAGAGAATGAAAGACTTACTCCTGTTCTTTGTTGGTTGAGTCCCCCACTAGTTGCAATAAGTAAATAGCCATTTGACAAGTGCTCCCTTACAGCAGCTGTAAATCATAATTCAAATTGTTAAAACCTGACTTCATAGCATTTGACAGACGAGGAGTAAATGAGGAAGTAATGAGCCAACCAAACCAAGCCAGATTTAAGGTGCTCTAAAATGCACAGTTAGTCTTTCAAGCTACGTATGTCCTGATCATGGTTTATTTACTCTGGTCAAGCCAAACCTGAGCCAAGCTAGAACATCTAGATTAATAAGAATTTGGAAGTTATTGTCCTTAACAAGAGGAACTTGAGCAAAGATTGTTTCTATATAAGCTTAAACGTGGTCAAAGTCAGCTAATTGTATCTGATGACGCGAGCTTCAATGAACCTTAAATGAACCAGGTCCATAACGAGCCTAAAAAACTTGGTTCATTTTACAGTCAGGGTAAGTAAGGGCAAATCGTTAGTTGACGTTATTTAGCAAGAAGTATAGTAATGAAATCTGCAGTAGAAACGTAGCTATTCATTAGACAGCACGAGACGCATTTCAGATGCAATGGAGAGTTTAGTTCTACCTGTAAGATGTGAACATCATTGAAACATGATAATCTGGAAAGAAATACACATATCCATATGTACCACATTACATGATATCCTCGCATACACGACAAAAATATTGTAATTTGTAAGGGTTCAAAATATTAAATTCATCTGAATGGTTTTGATAAATAGTAATCTGTATGGCATATGTCAACACACACGTGTACTGTGTACATATTAAAGGGTTCAAATTAAATACTGCAAAGGGTTAACTTAGGGCACAAATTTACCGAGTGTGATAAAGCGAACAAGCAAAATGAGTTCACAATGAAGTAATGAGAAAAACAAATTCAAGTGATGGAGATTTCATTGAAGACTTCAACAAAATTTATTTGAAGCATAAAAGTTGATGGTAGATTCTGATTTGTTTCTTGCATTTTGATATATTAACAGATTGAGAATTATTGATTTGAATTTAATAAGTATCAATTTCTTAGTTTGGAAACGTTCTATTTCTATGAAGAATTTTAAGTACAGATAAGACTGGTATTTCAGAATAATAAAGAAAATTGATAAATATCAAGTGAAACTAAAATTCATCATTACGCTTTTCTCCATATTCTCAGATTCTTCTTATCTCTTCCTCTCGGTTCATTGTGTCTTTCGTATTACATCAATTGGTACAGAGCCATTCTTTGGCCAAACCCTTCCCACACGAAAAAAGTTGTTTGCAGTTATTGTTCACAAAAAAAAAAAAAAGTCTCAGTAATCTCCATTAAAAAACTATTCTTGGTGAAATTCATTAACATAAAAAGCAGCAGTCAAAATTCACTTAAAGCTCTTCCTCTTTTGATTGTGCTTTCTTTTGTTGCCAGAAGCCATTATTACAGACAATAAACAGAAAAATATGTTGCATTCAGATAAAAAGATGGAAGAACAATTGACGGTGGCTGAAACAAGCTTCTTTAGCCTACATTTTCTCGGGATGAGCTCTAGCCTTTTGCTTGACCAAATTAAGGATTTTCTTTCAGAAGCACATATCCATGCAAGTTGCTTTATCTCCCCCAAAGAAGGTGTTGGTTGGGGAAGAACTTTTGAAGAATTCAGGTCTTGATGTAAAAGTTACAGTAGCTTGCATCGGGGGGGAAAAAAAGAAAAGGAATCGCACCAGCATATGATGATGATAAAAATGAAGGATGCCTTTGCATAAATCGTATTAATCCTTCTAAGATTTATATGACAACTATCGAGTTTTATGAAAAGAGAGTGATGATATTTGGATCTGTGCCCAAAGTCAAGTCATGTGCCATCATGTTGGATCTAGAATGCAATCAAGTGATTATTGAAAAATTCCACAACACTTCCTTCAGATTGTAAGAAATTATCATTAGAGATCATGACTATTGTATTAGAAGAAAGATAAGATATATAACAAGATCTACTCAGCCCCTTTCGGCTAGCGTGAAAAGGAACAACAAGGATCTTCTGGGAATTGCCAAATATTGGTTGGAGAATCTCAAAAGCAAAGTGACAAGCTTAGACCTTATCTATCATAAACTATATATCTTTAGCGATTTCTATGAATGACTATGATGAATCGTCCTCTGTGTGCCAAGTGACAACCAATAAAGTCGGATAAGGTGATGACAATACCTCTAGCTACAAGTTGAGTTATCAAGAGGAGTTCAGCTAGTGCTTCCCTAGATTGATTACTGGTGACTCGTGTGGTTACTTAAACAAGAGAAGAGCTCTGGAGAATTGGAGATAAAAACCTACTGTGAGAATAGATTGCACAAATCACTTATGAGTACAAGTGTACAACAGCAAAAGAGACTGGAAAAAAATATACGAATGATGCAGATTTCATAAAAAAGGCAGATTATAACTGACCATTTGGTACCAAATCAACATACAAACTGTTCCTATTGATTTGAGTGCTCAAAGATTAGCGAAGGTGGTATTCGAACCAGAGGGTTGTCCGAGTTGAGTCATTTCAGTCGAGAGAAATGATAGAGATTTTGTTGAAGACTTTGCAAACATTTAAATCATGTACTCGTTATGTATTTCCTTACCGTATTTAGAAATTAAGTTAATACTTTTTTCCTTTTTTATTACAGTTTATTCCATTCTTGTCAGGAATTTTAAGTAAAAGAGAGATTAGTATTTTTGAATAACTTAGACAATTGATTTGATATATTTAGAAACATTAAAAATCCTCTTTTATATCATTCTCCAATTTTCCCTCTTTCTCTATCCCTTTCTATATCAAGTTCTTACATCCATCCTTGCGTGAGGATACCACAAAATTTGATCCCATTTTAAAGTGAATTTTCTTTCAATACTGTCAATAAGATCAACAAAGATCATGGAGATTGATGAAGATCACAAAGATTGACGTAGATTATGACTTAGCATAATTATGTATATAATTATATTTATCATATTTAGGTTGATTACATCTACCATAGTTAAACTGATATCATAGTGTTTAAGGTAATACTCTTGCTATGTAATGCAAGAAATCCCTGTATTTCATGAATTTCAGTTCCAGGCCTAGTTTGTGCAATAATCAGCACTTGTACCAGTGGGAGGAACAGTTGAGTATTGAAAATATGAGAAGAATAGTTTTGTTGGCAAGAGATCAAACCTGGAGTGGGATTTTGATTTTCAAATAGGGAGAAGGGCTGACACTGTATAGACTTGAGATGGTTTTATCAGAGGTGTTGGAATTCTTGAGTGATGTGACAACAAATCTGTTTGGAAGTCAATATTTGCAGAAGCTTTTCGTGGTGTGCAATGTGGAACAGAGGATTAGGTTTATTTTGAGTTCTTTTGTGGGCTGTCCATTGGGGCTTATTTTGGAAGGGTGAATTGTGGCCTGTGTGTGTTATTATTTTTGGGATGCCCATTGGAGTTGGGACTTTGAGTCCTTTTTCAGAGCAGTTTCCTGTCAACAAATTGATACTTCTTGCTCATCCGCCACCAATTTGAGGGGAATGTCAATTAAATCAATAAAGATCATAGAAATTAACGAAAACCACAAAGATTGATATATTATGACTTAACATAATTATAATTATCATATTTAGATTGATTGTATCTACCATATTTAGATTGGTACCATAATTGTACAAGATAATACTCTTCCTATATAATGCAAGAAATCCCTCAAGTGAAGATCATTCATTCAAAAGCTTGTCAAATACCGTATCATTTTGTCTAATAAGTAAAGACAAATAACCTAAAATAACAGATATCACACAACAGAGCAAAACGCATTCATGCAAATATGTAACTAGCCAATCCTTTTGACAAAACACTAGTTAAAACATTTCTTGTCCTTTGCTATGCGAAATGAAAATAGCAGAAACAACAAATCACATAACAGAACTCAAACACTGATACAAAGACGTAACAGATCAAGATCTTTCTAACATAACATAGGGCAGCATTTCCACCAAAGTTTTCTACAGAAAATCCAATGCATTTCAACTATAACAAACATAAAGAGACTTACGAGCAAAATGAGGGCCTCTTTCGCTGCACGCAAAATAGAAGGTTGAAAACTTTGATCTCCATATATCAATTGGAGCACGATAACCCTTATCCTAGAGTACAGGAACAACAAGAGTTTCATGAGTTCGAAATTTTGTCATAGATTTTTTTCCTATAGTTGGTTAAAACTTTGCAGATTGACGTAACTGAATTCTCAACAGTACACATGATGCAACTAATAAGAGATTGAGATATGCAGATAACAATATCCAATTATCTCTGGCCAACAAGAATTCCATTAATAATATCCCAATGGAAATGAAGTGCAGATCTATTAATTCTCTTGGAGAAAATAACTGTTGCAGTCCAATAGCATATGATGGATATCTGATGTCTATTTGCTTACAATAAATAAACGTACTTTTGCATTTTTCATGTGTAATAGAATTCCATAAGATGAGGCAGCATTAGGTCAACTATGCTAAATAGGAGAATGTTCCACATATCCACAAGTCTAAGTTGTCACAACGTTCCACATATCCACAAGTCTAAGTTGTCACAAGGCGTCAACATCCTACAGCCAGGAATTTTAAGAGCTAAATCAACTCCAATACAGAAACCAGTCGGTCTACATCCATTAGTTCTATCATCGAACAACTATCGGGAGTCATCTGAAAGAACTTAAGTCGTGAAAGACTTCTCTTGCTCAAACTGAATATCTAACCTCCACTGCTGGCCTCACAAAATGATATACACTTCCCTAAAATACAATCTGCATAAATACAGTTTCCAATACAAGTTCTTCAAAACAGAATATTACAAAAGAGACAATATCACTCCAATGGATAAATAATGAACAAACAAATTACAAGACCACTTAAAGACAATATCACTCCAACAAATAAATAATAAACAAACAAATTACCAGATCACCCCAAAAATCACCACGCCCAACACAATAAAAGAAAAAGAAGACTTGAAAACAAAAAAATGAGCACTATAGGTCATGTAAAACAAAGAATGTGCATGTAGTATTCCTCTTGTTAATGTATATTTCTACCATGTACATGGTTGTTGGCCAGCATAAAATTTTGTTAAATAGTTATATCAAACCTTATACTGATTTTATTAGGACATTTCCTACTAGAAACCTGTGGATATCAGATCCCAAGTGTAGTGACAATTGAGGCAGAGGTTATAAAGGCGCATGCCGCGCACCTCATAAGCAACTTGGCACTTCGGCACCTCAAGAGTACATAAAAATAAGCAAGGTTCCTACAATCTATTGGACAGAGTTGGGTAAATAAGCCAGTAGTCCTAGATAACAGAATTAGGCGAGGTACTTGTAATATAGAAACACTTTACAAAAAAAATCCTTATAATTAGTAGATGTGATGCGCACGAGGAAACATTGTAAAAGTTAAATGAGCTGGGGATAAGAAAATTAAGCCCTATTTGGTGGGCTTTTTTTGAAAAAACATTGTTTTGAATAGTGAATTTTTTAAGAATGTATGATAAGAAAGGAAAAATTTTTGGGTTTAAGTGTAAAATATTTTATTGTGTGAATGTATGGTTAAAAATGAATATATAGAAAAAAAGGGTTTGGGGAGAAACAGGAGCTAAACATCTTGGAAACATTTTAGGGAATACATGGATGGTTTGACTAAGGCAATCCACAGTCAAGATAAGATTCCGCAGGGAGAGATTGAATGTTCAACTAGAAATGTAACTTGAGATACAAAAGATGGAAATTTTTGGATTTATAGATTATAATGAAGGTAATATTATTTTGTATTTTTTAGTTAGCTAATGATTTGGTGTTAGTTAAATCCACGCTTCAAAAAGAGACGCCCATTTTATAACTTTTGGAAATGGGCTAAAGTTTTAGTCAAATAAATTTCCAGAATTGGAAGGTGGATAGGTAAGTGCAAGGGTTTGCAAGGTAGGTGAGCATAACTACAACGCAAGATGGATGTACTTGATGTTGTTATTAAGAAATGGAGAAAAAAAAAATAGGAAACAATTTCGGGTTTACCTAACACAATGGTGAAACCTATACAGTGGAATAACAAGTGAATGTTAGCAATAGAGTTTCAAGAGCAAAATGGAATCCATGATGCCAAATGAGATGGCTAGTTGCATTAGAAACATAAAGAGAGGTTTATGAGAACTTAAGCGTGTAAAACAACCTAATAAGGAAACACGATCGCAAAATGAAAAGGTCCAAATGGCACTGAAGACTGAAAGAGAATGCTATAGAAACTAAAAGGAAAAAATGCGGAGGTTTTTGAGAAGTTTAAGATAGCTAAATAAGAAACCAAGAGGAAGATTTGAAAGTCCCATGCAAAAGAATATTATATGTTGTATAGCTATCTTGAAACCAGGGACAACAGGAAACTATTAACAAGTTATCTCGACAGTTGGAAAAAGGAAGTAGAGATCTAAAGAATGTTGAGTGCATTAAAGATGAGAACCTAACAGTATTGTTTCATAGCAATGAGATCACAAAAAGACAAAAATTATTTGGACACATTATTTATTGAAGGCATAGACTGAATTTTGGAATTTATCAACTCCATACCGAACAAGAAGATAATTTATACTAGAAGAATTCAATATCCAATGATGAGGGAGGCTACAACCCTTGGCCTCATGGAATTCCTATTGAAGTGTGGACTTGTGTTACAAAATGTATGTTCAACAAAATTGTTAAGTGAGAGATCTTACAAAATAAAAAGGAGGACGAACAATGGAAAAGTGTTGGGTGCTATTTATAAGAATAAAAGAGATAATTCAAAATGTATGAATTACATAGGTATTGAGCTTATGAATTACAAATTTAAGGAGGCCTAGTTTTTTCTTGTTATTGCTCTACATGGTTGTTGTTGCTGTCTTGGATCACTTTTGTTATTATAGGTAATATTGTAATAGCAACTATCAAGCTTTATGGGTTATATTGAAAGCTCAGTTAATTCTACTCGTGACAAATACTCTTGGGAAATAGGTCCAGAATACTGGTTTTCTTTTCTTTATTTTTTAAATGTGTTCGATTTCTTATATAGCCCAAGATAGCCGCATTAAATGTGTCCAAAAAGGGTAATCTAAAGGTGGTCTGACAGTACGAATTTAATAGTGTGCAAATTTTTTATAGAATTATCTGAATACCTCTCAATTGAGAGTTTCTTCTCATTAAATAGAAGCTTATTTCTTAACTACAGTCCCTAATTACAACGTAATTATTCTCCATCAAATCCCTCAATTACATCCCTTTCTTAATTACAACCTAATCATCTTTTGTAATCTCTTATATAAGAAAATATATATTATTCTATATTTTGCAATACAATAATGTACATACGTTGACATGCCCCATCGAATTGATATTGATCGATCAAAAAGCATCAAATTTTCAATCATGAAGTAATGTCGAAGACGACCGAGAGCCTCGTAAATTTGTCAGCGGTCTGAAGATCTGTAGAATGTGAGGAAGTGTAATCACTTGTTGGTCGAATGCTTCTCGAATGGAGTGACAATCGACCTCAATATGCTTGGTCCGCTCATGAAATATCGGATAAGCAGCAATCTGAACAGCGCTTGTGTTGTCAACATGAACAAGAGTAGAAGTTGATGAAAACCAAGTTCACCCAGTAGGCCCCTAAGCCACACAATCTCAAAGCAAGCAAAGGACATAGCTCAATATTCAGATTCAGTGGAAGAATTTGAAACACGATCTTGCTTCTTACTCTTCTCTTCCAAGAGATAAGAGCATCGCCAAGAAACATGCACCAACTAGTAATCGATCTTCGAGTATCTGCGCAGCCAGCCCAATCAACATTAATAAAACCAATCAACTATAGAGAAGTCCCAATAGAAAGAGTAATCCTTGACCAGATGTACCCTTTAGATAACGAAAGATACGATGTACAGCAGTAAGATGAGATTATTCTGGAATCTTCAACATATTCTATATTTGCAATACAATAATGTACATACGTTGACATGCCCCATCGAATTGATACTAATCGATCAAAAAGCATCAAATTTTCAATCATGAAGTAATGTCGAAGACGACCGAGAGCCTCGTAAATATGTCAGCGGTCTGAAGATCTGTAGAATGTGAGGAAGTGTAATCACTTGTTGGTCGAATGCTTCTCGAATGGAGTGACAATCGACCTCAATATGCTTGGTCCGCTCAAGAAATATTTGATAAGCAGCAATCTGAACAGCGCTTGTGTTGTCAACATGAACAAGAGTAGAAGCTGATGAAAACCAAGTTCACCCAGTAGGCCCCTAAGCTACACAATCTCAAAGCAAGCAAAGGACATAGCTCAATATTCAGATTCAGTGGAAGAATTTGAAACACAATCTTGCTTCTTACTCTTCCAAGAGATAAGAGCATCGCCAAGAAACATGCACCAACTAGTAATCGATCTTCGAGTATCTGCGCAGCCAGCCCAAGCAACATTAATAAAACCAATCAACTATAGAGAAGTCCCAATAGAAGATTAATCCTTGACCAGATGTACCCTTTAGATAACGAAAGACACGATGTACAGCAGTAAGATGAGAATGTCGAAGGCCTGTATTAACTAACTTGTTGGACTACAAAAGAGATAGCAGGCTTTGTAATCGTCAAATAGTTCAAACTTCCTAACAACTGTCGATATAGCAAAGGATTGGCTAAAAGATCTTCCCGGCAAAGCTTCAAATTGACCTCCATAGGTGTGAGAACGAGTTGCTTGACTCAAGTCAAGTTGTGTATATTTATGTTGGTGTAACAATGTGCCCTTAGAAGTGGAAAGCACCTCAAGGTCAAGAAAATACCACAACGGACCAAGATCTTTCATGTAAAAAGAAGTTCGAAGATGTTGCTACACTTCCTCAATTAAATGTGAATCAAAACATGTAATAACAATGTCATCCACATACACAAGAACAACAATTCCAATAGCAACCTTTCTATGGAAGAGAGATGAGTCAAATTGACTCTCGAAAAAATTAAATCAAGGAGAGTGGTGCAAAATTTCTCAAACCAGGCCCGCGCTGCTCGATTTAACCTATATAATTTCAAACGGCAGACTTCGGAGGAGGAATGTGTAAACATGCTAGGAGTCATGTATACCTCCTTCAGTTTCTATATAAAAAAGAATTCTTGATATCCATTTGTCGAAGAGACCATTCTTAGCCACGGGTGCAAACATCTCCTTAAAGTCAATGCCATACTCTTGTCTATTGCCAGTGCCACTAGGCGTGCTTTATGTCGTTCTATGGAACTAGCAACGTGTAGCTTCTTTGTGTAAATCCATTTGCATCCAACAACTTTTAACCCATTTGGACTACAATGTCCCAAGTATGATTGTCTTGGAGAGCATGAAGTTCTTTAAGCATAGCTTACTTCCACAATGCTTGACTAGCGACTTGGGAATAAGATGTTGAGACAGTAATATCAATGGTAGCTTGGAGTGCAGTGTGAGAAACCATACTTATCTGGAGGACGAGCGACATGACTGGAGCATTGAAGTTCAACCTCTATAAGGCAAGATGCTAGTTCACGATCAGGCAGAGGTGGAAGTCGGGACGTCTCTGATATACAATTCCTAGTTTAAAGCTTCAATATGAGAGGCATAATATCAAAAATAGGAAGAATGACAAAAGAGGAATCAAATGTAATACAAGACTGAAGAAGTATTGATTTTTAAGGAAAACCACGTTTCGAGAAATACGTAGCTTATTAGTGGTCTCATCATAACACAAACTGTACCAATGAAAGCACACATAACCACATAAGCTGCAAGCTTGTGACATCCGATGGGTGGAAAATGAACAAAGCAGACACAACCAAATGCATGTAAAGAATGATAGTCAGTAATATCACCAAACAAGCGAGAATAAGGAGAGTCATAGTCCAAATTGCGGGAAGGCAATCTATTAATCAAATATATAGAAGGAAAATAAAGCTTTGACCCAAAACTTAGAAAGTACAGAAGATTCAATCAGTAAGGTACAGACATCCAGGATGTGATTCTATGACACCATTTTGTTAGGAAGTAGGACAAGAATGTTGAGGAAGGATTTCTTTTATTTTAAGAAAATACTGAAAATATTTTGACATATATTCCCTCCAAATTCAGAATGTAATATTTTAATGCTACTGGAAAATTGGGTCTCAACATAAGCAACAAAAGTCTGAAAGGTAGAGAAGACTTCGGCTTTGGAATGGCTAAGATACACCTAAGTAAAACGACTACAATCGTCAATAAATGTTATAAAATACTTGTAATGGGAATGTGAAATGTTAGGAGTGACATCCCAAACATCAGTATAAATAATATCAAAACAAGTAGAAGCACGACTACCATTACCAAGAAAAGGTAAAATTTTGTTTTTACTGAGTTTACAAGTAGCACAATCAGAAGATAGATAAATAGAATCATTATTACCCAAATAACCGTGTTTCACAAGATGAGTAAAAACACTATAATTGGAATGTCCCAATTTCTTATGCCTAACATTAGAGTTATCAGCTACGGCATTGACATGCAAAAGAAATAATTCTAGGAATGGAAAACTGGAGGTAACAAACGTCCCACTTTAGGCCACTTCTCGATCACCTTTCCTGACGATTGATCCTACACAAGACAACCATCATGCCCAAAATGGACGTCACAATTATTATCCACCAATTGTCTAACAAAAATCAAATTTGTAGATAAATCAGGAAATACAAACACGTTAAATAAAGGCCTCGATTTTCCAACGGCAGTTATTGGTAGCGTACTACCATTGGCTATTTCTATGTGTTGTTTACCCTCGTACTTTTGAACATTATGCAAGCTATCCGTATTTCTAGTCATATAATTTGAAGCAGCAAAATCAACCAACCAAGTACAGGAGAGTAAACTTTTCTTACCTTATAGTCCCAAAGCAGAGAAGGCAAACATAATCATTTGATTCATTTGTTGTATCATCTCGGGTGAGAGTAGAAGAATTGCTTACAGAGGTCCGATCACCGGCTGAGGTAGATTGACCATTACCTTGAAAAACCTGAGCCCAGTGATTTTGAGGTTGTGCACAGTCCTTAATGATGTGTCATTCCTTCTTGCAATAATTACAATTTTTTTTTTTTGCTACAATGCTTAGCAATATGCCCAAACTCTTTGCAACTGTAGTGTTACGCCTGAAATTTTGATTTTCCTCGTCCCCAAGCAGCGTAGGCCACATTAATAACCTCGGAGGAGACAGTCATTTGCGTCATTCCTAGTAAGGTAGCGAGAAATTGTTTTCGCATAATAATTCTCCCGGGTAGATATCCAATGATAGAACATGATTATGGTTGAGTAAACTAGTCCCAACGGTTCGAATTTTGGTCGGAGCTTCATAAGATATTAATCCCTTTGACTTTTTGTTTGAGTTTCATTTAAGGCATCCAATGCTTCTTTGGGAGCTTTGGAATGAATTATGTCAAAGTATTCGCTCTATAGAGTAAAGAGCATAAAATTGATCAATCAGAAGATTACCTTGATTGTATTACGCAATTTCTAATTCCAACTGGAACTTCCTTACAGAGTTTCCCTGGTTGTACGCACGTTTGAGATAATCCCACATCTCCTTAGCCGTAATGAATGAGCGGAGATTGGATATCATATGAGATTCAATTGATCCCAAAATCCATGAGATAATGCAAGCATCTGCACTTTCCCATTGTTCGTTTCCTTTTATATCTACATGAGTTGTAGATGACCCATCTAAATGGCCCCACAATTCTTTGTTTTTTATAAACCTCTTGAACTGAAACTCCCATGTGGAGTAATTTCTCGACAAAAATATTTTCTACCAACATTATAGCACTCCAACATGACCCAATCAGCAATATAAATGTTTTTACAGCAACCCAACTAGTAGCCCAAACAATAACCTAAATCAATTGCCCAAACAATAGCCCAAGCCAATAGTAAGGCCAAAAAGATAAGGAAGATGTTGCCCAGCCCACTACGATTTCAGTAACAAGAAGAAACTGCAGCTTACTATCTGCAGGACATGATTTCAGCAATCGATCGACGATTGCTCACCAAAAGTAGAAGCCGAAATCTACCACGATGCCGACAGCCAGAAAATTGATCGACAACCACAATGATTGCATCCCACAATTTGATGACTGGGTTACGAAAGGAAGATGCGGCAATCTACCCACGATCCAACAGAAGAATCAAACAATTGCAGAGGTCGTAGACAGCCAAGAACGTAGTCACAAAAGAGGTAACTACACAAAACTTCCAAAAGCCGAGACCACCGAAAAATGTCAAAATTGGGGAAAACCCAAAAAATCAAGTTTCTTGAACCAAGAGAAATCCCAAAAATCGAAATACAATTCCATGTTTGAGGCTCTGATCCCATGATAGAATTATAGAATTGTCAAATGCCTCTTAATTGAGAGTTTCTTCTCATTAAATAGAACGTGTTTCTTAATTACAGCCCCTAATTACAACGTAAATATTCTCCATCCAATCTCCCAATTACATCTCCTTCCTAATTACATTCTGATCATCTTCTATAATATCTCTTATTTAAGGAAATATCTACTATTCTATATTTACAATATAATAATGTACATACACTGACAATTTCATATCTGGATATAACCAATTTGATACAAAAGGTGAGAGATATCTCAAGCCTATTTCCCATTCATGACTGGATCACCGACACATATTCCTAAATATGAAAAATTATCTGATACACGAAAATCACAAGCAGGGTCAAACATTTTGCTGACAACTTAGCTAGTAAAAATAACTCAAGGCTATTCTCAAAATTTATCTTATCGTATATGGTGATTACATCGTACCATGACTACTGGGCTATGTAGTATTTGGCAAACATATAGACCTATTTTTCTTTTACAGGAACTTAAATATGCAAAATCATGTTAGTCTACAGTATTTTGTTCCCTATCTGATTAATATTACCCAAACACAACCCATGTGCCTTGCATGTGGGGTGCTAAAAGGGGCAAGGAAAGAGAGAATGGTTCAAAGACCTACCAAAGTGGAAGGCAAACCAAAACATGAAATCCGGTCACAGTTAGAAAGTAGTTCAATCATAAAGGAAATGGGAGATTATGCAAACCTCCCCCACAACTCAAAATAGGGAAAAAGATATTAAAATTTGAATTTGGAAATAAAAAGAAATAAACATAACAAGTAAATATTTAAAAGAACATCACATTTCCAGGAGTTCGTAGAGAAAATCACTGAGGTTAGGCATTCATGAGGCCAGCAGCCATACAATATTGACATTTGCTCCCAAGAAATCAATTTCCCTTACTAGTACTTTTGCTCCCTCATTAACTTTAAATGTCCTTTTTCCATTTTTCTATCATGCATCTCCCTACCACCCCACACGCACACACAGAGACAGAGAAACGTATATAACATCAGAAAGCTCATCAATAAAATAACCGTGTTCCTACAACAAAAAACACAAAATTACTGACATATTTGTTTTGACAGCAAATCCTCCCCCATTCCTGCCAAGATAAAAAGAATGGAAAGATAGGACGTCTGACTGAGTGACTGCAGAGAAGGAAGTCAGGAACTGCCAGAAAAATGGGCAGAGCTATGATTTGATAATAGAAAAGAGTACCCCATAAACTAAAAAAAAAAAAAAAAGGACAATAGAAGTGCATGAGATATACAGTCTTTTACATTGTGTTATTGTCCACTCTGACTCGAGGAAAAATGACAGAAATGTATTAGATAGAAAGAAATTACCAAAAACGCCAGAAAAGCACCCACTCCCAAGCAAGAAAAAATAAGATAAAAACAGGGGGAAAAAAATACAAACACACAAAGAGGATGACAGTTGAGTCCAAAAGCAAGGTTATATATACATACTAGTTTATAGTACCAAGTGCGCTTGACAAGGCGCTGAGAGTACCACTCGAGATCAGACGCCACGTGCCCTGTGAACAGCGAAATTAGCCCCACGGCGAACAGCATCAGCCCACAAATAGCCGTCCACGGCACCACCACCGCCGGCCTCCGCCGCCATTTCCAACACAGAATGGACGAAGCCAGACTATTCAACTGCAGTCCCCCACAATACCTCCCTGCCTTCTTAGCCACCGCCATTCTGCTCCCTCCTTTCTCATAGTATATGTAATATCACAATATTACCATCAAATCCCACACCAACAAAAATACATAAAATATATATATAAATGCTGTTTCTGAAGAACCCTAATGTGGGTTTTTTGGGATCCTTTTAGTGTGTGAACAATGGCGAATATGATGCGAGTGGAGAGGGGGAAAGGAATAAATGAGAAGGTGAGATTAATTAATTCAGATAATTGTATATATTTTGGATTCAATTTTATGAGAGCGGTAATTATGAAGATGATGGGTTAAGGAGAAAATTTAACCGATTTAACGGCGCATCAGTTGTAGAAATGGAAAGTGAAACTCCTGCTTGGGAAATCTTTGATGAGTTGGATCTGTTGTACAGTTTAACGTCCATTTGTAAGGTCCCCAAACTTTAGAAAGTGAATTAACTTATTTGTACGACGTTGTCAAATTTTAAAAATATTTTTTAAAATCAATTTTTAAAATTAATGAATGTGATTGTAAAAAAAAAAAAAAGAAATTGTACAAGTGGCATGACTATTATGTATACTCTTTTATATTTTTCTAAAGTAATTTTTTATATCACATATTTTCCAATTTATTAATAAGAATTTGTCTTATCAAATAGTATTAAGGCTGCAAATGTTTTCCTTTTCCAACTTTTTCCAATGTTTGAAAGCAAGAACTTTCCCAAGAATTTATTTTCCCCCCTATGCAACCACGCGCCTCCTTTCCACGAAATTGATGAAATTTTTTTTTATTTTTTGGTTTTGATGATTTTTTATTTTCCAACTTTTTTTTTTAAGCAATGGCAACAAATTCCAAACCCAATGATAAAAAAATGTATTCATTTAATTAACAATTTCCATAAAAAAGCAAAGCCAAACGAACACAAAAAAAATTTCGAAATTTTTTTAAAAACTTTTTTTTACTTTTTGGCAATCCAAACAAATTATATCACCAATTCTAATAAATTTTATCCCTTCAATTGACAATTTTCATGAAAAATAAAGTCAAACGAATCGGGTGAAAAATTATATCAATCAAACACAATTAATTACAATTCTCAGTAAAACAATTTCTAGATAATTCAATTCTCTGGAATTCATTTTCTTTCCACCAATTTTCCATATTTGCAATCAAACGGACCTTAATATTTCTTTTAATAAGAAGATAAAAGAAAATGTGAAGGATGGTCCAAAATTATTCTTTTATCATTTTCCATCTTTTTTTTATCACACAACCCATGGAAGAACTAACTTTTAGGATGAAACTCACCCAATATTTTTTATTGATCATTAAAGTTTAAATGTTTTTGAAATAATCATCGAACTTATCATATTAATAATGTCCCATTGACTATTAAACTTTAAAAAAATCTCGAATGATCATCGATTATCGCATTCTTCACTTAATAACTTATCATTAGGAAATTTGATGGGCTCACTGATATAATAAATGAAAAGGTTAATATAGCACATTATTATCGTTAGTTGATCAACAAATTAGTCAAAAATGCACTTCTATCAAGTAAAATCGCATATAAGAATTCCAATTAATAGAAAATCAATAAAAAAAAAAAGTAAAAATACAGTTAAACTAAAAGAAAGCATAGGTTAAAATTCAATTGCATTTTTATAAGTGTTTTTTGTTCGCGAAAATACCTTTTGAATAAAAATTATCGCAAGTGTACGATTCGTTAACAAGTAATAAAGTTGAATTTTTTAGTTCGAGTATCGTCCCACGAAAATTGATTAGTTCAATTCTTATTACCTTGACCTTAACTGAAATTAGAATAAAATGACTTGTTTGTTGTGATGAAGTTATAACTAAAATAATACTAAGTATGCAGTTATAAATTATTTAACTAAATTAAATGCAAACGGCGTTAAATGTAAGTTGGAGTGTTTTAATTTACGATGAATGTACTAGGATTACGAATCCCTATGTAATAATTCATTTTAAACTTAGTTCTACACTTTGACAATATGATGAAATATTGATGAATCAATGACCTAAATTATTTAACAATCTCTCTCGAGTAATGTCAAACATATTCTCATATATGACCTTACTATATCTCTATGACGGATGCGAACATACAATAAATGCAAACGGCGTTAAATGTAAATTGGAGTGTTTTAATTTACGATAAATGTACTAGGATCACGAATCCCTATGTAATAATTCATTTTAAACTTAGTTCTACACTTTGACAATATGATGAATTATTGATGAATCAATGACCTAAATTATTTAACAATATCTCTCGAGTAATGTCAAACATATATATGACCCTACTATATCTCTATGACGGATGCGAACATACAAAAATGCATGAGTTTTTATGAACACTTAAAAATTCACATAAGGCATAGCGGTATATTTATATCCCCTATCGGACCCTATGACAATATATATGTCGAACATATTCCCCTTATTTCAAATGCATGAAATAAGTCATCATATTCACACAATTAACATGCACAATAATTGTGGAGAAAAGAAAATCATATGATTATTCAATATCCAAAAACGTGCATTTTATGTCAAGAATGTAAAATAAAGATTAAAAATTTATATTACATTGTTTATCGTTCTCCTAGCACAAATAAATCTAGCTTAGCATGTTATGAAGAAGAAACTACAAAGAATATTGAAGAATCAACATTACCCAACATAATTATTGAATTTATTCTCGTATTCTTGGCATGTTCTCTATTACAAAAGTCTCTTCGAATATGTTCTCTGACATTATGGACAGCTCTCGGGTTTTAAAACACACCCCCATATTTATTTCCATAGGAGTTCTATTAAAATAAGGAAACCAGAATTTTTCCTTCCGAGCAGTACTATGCAGCTGCATAGTTTTCCAGCATGCGATCGCATAGAACACTTCAACTTGACCTTGGATTTTACCGAAGCAACCTATGTGACCTCATAGGTATTTGTGCTATGCGACCACATGGCATTAATAACTTTCAAAATCTTGCATTTTTATTCTCGAACTCTGTTTCACAATTCTCGATCACTTTTCCCACTTCTTCTTCTTCTTCCAATGTTTCATTCCGTTGCTCAATTTGTTTTCAACATCTTCACGTCTTCAATTCCTCTTCCGGGTCATCTTTTGATTATTTTCATCTTGGTCCTTGAACTTTGATTTCCTTTCGTTTTAGTCCATTTCCCTTGTTTCTCCTAATTTTTGCGTCAATGTTGTCCTACAAAACACAAATTACATAGAATTAAATTATGCTCCAACTTATTTATTAACAATTGTCAATGTTTCTTGATCAAAATAAGTGTGTAAAATGCATTATCATTTTTACTAGATGAAAACTTGTATTTTTTTTACTGATTTATCACCAACTAGCAACAATATGCGTCATGTCAGCATTTCAATATGTCACGTCAACGAGTCCATCGAATTTTCTAACAATGAGTTATTGAATAATGGATGATTGATGAGTGATATTTCACTCATGCTATCAATGTCATTAAGCTTGTTATTTGGTTAATTCTTATGAGTTATTGATGTTTTAATGCATGATTTTGACATTGTGATGTAGATTGATGAGATTGAAGAAAATAATCTAAAGTTGACAAAATTGGAGAAATGAGCTAAATTGTAAGAGATCCAAAGTTAGGGGACTAAAGGGCAA
>CAIGRF010068282.1:43327-55820 GCA_903798235.1 Fraxinus ornus | reverse complement strand
TAACGATCCTCCTACAGATGATTCAAAGCAGACGTGGCTTAGAGAGTATGCTCACTTATTCTGCAGATTCTGAATTCTATTGATAGTGAGGTAATTGGCTTGATCAATCACTGTGAATTTGTTAAGGAGTTGATGGATTATTTGGATTTATTGTATTCTGGTAAAGGGAACCTTTCTCGCATGTATGAGGTGTGCAAAGCATTTTACCGTGCAGAAAAACAAAATCAGTCCCTTACAAATTATTTTATGGCATTTAAGAAGACTTATGAGGAGCTTAATATGTTATTGTCTTTTAGCCCTGATGTGAAAGTTGAGCAACGCCAACGAGAGCAAATGGCTATCATGAGTTTCCTTACTAGCCTTTCCTCTGACTTTGAGATTGCTAAGTCACAAGTTCTTTCTGGTTCTAAGATCTCCTCCTTACATGAAGTATTTAGTCGAGTACTCCGCACAGAAGGCACTCCACCTGTTCAACTCAGTGGCGCTTTGGTAAATCGAAATAATGATTATGAGCCTGGAAGATCAACCAATCAGAGTGGAAACAAAGGAGGAGGCTCACAAGGGCTTGAAAATCGGCCACATGATTCTAGGAATTGTGTGCCATTATTGTCACAAGCCAAGACATATGAAACGTGATTGTAGAAAGCTTCAGTACAAGAATCAGAAAGCTCACTCGGCTTATGTTGCATCTACTAATGATAATTATGAAAAGTCGATTCTTATCTCTGCAGAGGAATTTGCCAAGTTATCACAGTATCAAGAATCACTAAAGTACTCATCTCCTTCTGTCACTGCTATTGCTAAGTAAACCAAATGCGTGCCTTCTTTCCTCATCCTCCAAATTGGTTATTGATTCTGGTGCCACATATCATATGACAGGTAATTCTGGTCTCTTTTCTACTTTTCAATCATAAACTTCCACTTATACCGTTACTCTAGCCGATGGGTCACCATCTTGTGTTCGTGGGTCTTGCACAATTACTCCTACCCTTCTACTTCCTCTGTCGTCTGTCTTACATTTGCCTAATTTATCCTTTAATTTGATCTTTGTAAGCCAGCTTACTCGCATTCTTAACTGTTGCATCTCATTTTTTCCTGATCATTGCTTATTTCAGGATCTTATGACGAAGAAGATTATTAGTAAAGGACATGAGTCTGGATGCCTCTACATTTTTGACACACCAATACCTAAGTCTGTTGCTTGCTCTGGTGTAATGTCTCCCTTTGAAGCACATTGTAGATTGGGTCATCCATCTCTTCCTTTGCTTAAGAAGCTTTGTCCACAGTTTAGTAAGGTGTCTTCATTAGATTGTGAGTCATGTCAGTTTACAAAATACCATCGTCTTAGTTCAAGTCCTAGAGTCAATAAACGTGCTAGTGTTCCTTTCGAATTAGTTCATTCTGATGTTTGGGGTCCTTGTCCCATTTTGTCTAAATCTGGATTTAAGTATTTTGTTACTTTTGTGGATGATTATTCTCGTGTCACTTGGTTATATTTAATGAAAAGTCGTTCTGAGTTGATTTCTCTCTTTTGTGCGTTTTGTGCTGAGATTAAAACTCAATTTAATGTTTCAATCTGTACTTTGCGAAATGATAATGCCAAAGAATATACGTCCGCTTTATTTCAATCTTATATGGTTCAGAATGGCATGCTTCATGAAACTTCTTATGTTGATACTCCATCTCAAAATGGAGTGGCAGAACGTAAGAACAAACACATTCTTGAAACTGCACGAGCCCTATTATTTCAAATGAATGTTCCTAAACCCTTTTGGGCCGATGCAGTTTCTATCGCATGTTTTCTAATTAATCGCATGCCATCCTCTGTTCTTCATGGTGAGATCCCTTATAAATAATTTTTTCCCAATAAGACATTGTTTCTTGTTGACCCTAGGATATTTGGTAGAACTTGTTTTGTTCGGGTTGTTTGTCCGCATCTCACTAAATTAGATCCCAAGTCTTTGAAGTGTATCTTCCTTGGTTATTCTCGTCTTCAAAAAGATTATAGATGTTATCGTCCTAGTCTTAACAAATATCTTGTCTCAGTTGATGTTCCTTCATGGAAAACACACCATATTTTTCGTCTTCTCTTCCTCCCGCACGTCAGGAGGATGATGATGATTTGTTAGTCTATTCTATCACATCCTTCGAATCTGTCTCGGAACCAGCTCCTGTCAAGACTCCTATTATTTACATCTATTCCAGGCATAAAGCTCTCGATTCATGTCCTGCACCTGCTCCTTCGTCATCAAATCTAGTCCCAAGCGATGATCTTCCAATTGCGTTCTGCAAAGGTAAACGCCAATGTACTTATCCTACTTCTTCTTTTGTTTCAAAGCCATATCTTATCCTGGTTGGCGTCATGCAATGATAGATGAAATGAATGTTTTAGATGACAATGGTACTTGGAACTTGGTTGATTTACCTTCAGAGAAACATGCTATAGGATGCAAGTGGGTGTTCACAGTTAAGGTAAATCCGAATGGGTCAGTTGCTCGATTGAAAACCCATCTTATCGCTAAGGGATATGCTCAAACCTATAGAGTGGACTATTCTAACACTTTTTCTCATGTTGCTAAATTGACATATGAACGGTTGTTTATTTCTATGACAGCTACTCATCATTGGCCTTTGCATCAACTTGATATCAAGAATGTTTTTTCTTCATGGTGATCTTCAGGAGGAGATGTATATGGAGCAACCTCCTGGTTTTGTTGCTCATGGGGAGTCTGGGCGAGTTTGTCGCCTTCGAAAATCTCTGTATAGTTTAAAACAAAGTCCTCATGCTTGGTTTGGAAAATTTAGTCAGGCTGTTGAAAAGTTTGGTATGATGAAAAGCAAGTCTGACCATTCTATGTTCTACAAACAATCGAAAATTGGTATCATTCTTTTAGTTATGTATGTGGATGACATTGTCATTACTAGAAATGATTTACGGGAATCTCATCTCTTAAGTCTTTCCTTCATACTCAGTTTCACACAAAAGACTTAGGGATGCTAAAGTATTTCTTGGGTGTTGAAGTTACAAGAAGTAAAAAATGTATCTTTTTATATCAGAGAAAATATGTCCTTGACTTGTTAACTGAGACATGAAAATTGGGGGCAAAGCCTTGTAGTGCTCCAATGGCTCCAAACATCCACCTTACAGGAGATGGAGAACTAATTGAAGATCCTGAGAGATATAGAAGATTGGTTGGAAAGCTGAATTATCTTACAGTAACTCGTCGAGATATTGCATATTCTGTCAATATTGTTAGTCAGTTTATGTCATCTCCAACAGTTCATCATTAGACAGCGTTAGAACAAATTTTGTGATATTTGAAAGGAGTACCCAGACGTGGTATCTTGTATGCAAATCATGGGCACACTCATATTGAATGTTTTTCAGATGCAAATTGGACAGGTTCTAAAATGGATAGAAGGTCCACATCAGGTTATTGTGTTTCCGTTGGAGGAAATTTGATCTCATGGAAGAGTAAAAAGCAAAACGTTGTGTCACGATCGAGTGCAGAATGAGAATATAGGGCTATGACACAGTATATGTGTGTGAGATAATGTGAATATATCAGCTCTTGACTGAAATAGGTCTTATTGTGGTGTGATAACCAAGTTGCCCTTCATATTGCATCCAATCATGTGTTTCATGAGAGAACTAAGCACATTGAAATTGATTGTCATTTTGTTCGGGAGAAAATTCAGCAAGGTTTGATTTCTACAGGGTATGTGAAGACTGGAGAACAATTATGGGATATCTTCACGAAAGCTCTAAATGGGGTTTGGGTTGATTATCTTTGTAACAAGTTGGACATGATTAATATCTATGCTCCAACTTGAGGGGGAGTGTTACATGTTGTATACAACCAGCAAGTTAGCTTAATTCAAGTCTCCTAATTTGTATAGTTTTCTAGCTTTTGTATATATATATATATATATGTGTGTGTGTGTGTGTATCATTCTTTCAATAAATAGAAGAGAATACAATTCTTTTCCATCTCAAATTACAAATATAAACATAAGAAGAGAGTTAGAAAGCAAGTCTTAGGGAATCACCTCAAGGACGTTGTCCTAAAATTGTGTGGTCTCCCATTTGTGTCGGTACATTCAGCACTACAAGGCTTCAAGATAAAAACGTTATAGCTCACAACCGATTCTCCTTCTAGGAGCACGACTACAAGACATAAAAAACGAATCTTTATGAGTTCTCAACACTAGAGAAACAAAGTATGAAAAATTTAAAGATAGTATTCTATCAAATTATGTTTTCATATTTTCCAATGAAATATCACCTTCTTGTATAGCGTAAAATTCAATCCCCACATTAATCCATTCAAAATAATTTATCCTCTAAAAATTAAGATTTTTCATTTTTTATTGAACTGAAAAATTAAAATTCAAACTGAAAATTAAACTAATGAAATGTGAAAATTAATATTAGCTTTAATATTAATTGGTGTAGGTGTCTTTCAGACTTAAACATCACTTAGTGATAACAATTTCCATCTAAAGGAGCTATAATGGACTAAACATTGAGGTCCCTTTAATCAAACTTCATTTGACAGACACAGTATCAAATTTGACTCATTTTTGCTGTCCCTCGTGAAATAGTGTTAAGTTATTCCCCTGTGTATCTTTTAAGATAAGTATGTACTCTACTTCAGCCTATGAATTTTCCTTAAACGTTTGCATAGCTATTAGATTATCCTTAAATTTTCTATAATGTTAATTCCTTTAAACTATATCACCTTTGAGCTCCATCATTCAACAAGAATGCATAAACATTCTTACATTAGAGTCATAATCATTCTGTTGAATTTAATTCTAAAAATTACATGAAATCAACATCAAAATAAACCAAGAAGTATGCTAACAGTGCGAAACTCCCATATCCTTGCTTAACTACTTAAACTACTCAGGTTATAAAACGGAAAAAAGCCAAATGAATGAGCTGAATCTCTGTAATAACCAAAAAATTCTCTACTTGACATTAACCTAAGTATAGGGACCAAATTGTTCGATAACCATAGTTTAAGGACCAATTTTACAGAGACTAAAGTTCAGGGACAAATTTACACATCAACTATAATCAATTATGGAAAGTGAATAGTTTTTTTTTGTGACCCTTGGATTGCCTCTTTCTACCTAGTACCTATAAAAGTGAATGAAACTCATCACACACCCGCACAAAGACACACGAACACTTTTTTTTTTTTTTCCAGAAAAACACAATTCTTCTAAGTGCAAATTCAATTATCAGATTCAAGATTCAAGGTAAGTGAAATATACGTATTTCAATGTTCAAATTTTACAGAAGTTAATATTATGATTATGTTTTGAAATCATGGAGTTTAGTAGCGTTACGCACGAAATTAGAATCACGAAGTTCGATTCTTATAATTTCGTGTCTCATCAAGTATGTTCACGAATTTCATGGATTTCTTTTTTCTTTTTTTTTTCTCATGTTACATTATTTCACTTATTGAGATTATCATCTCACATGAAATATGAAATTTATTTTATAGGTAATAAGTAATCAATCATTCGTGGCGGATGAAGATTAATCGAGCACGCGACGGTGGTTAATGATTCAAATTATGTTATAAATTTAAGGATGTGGTCAAAATTTTATGATATCATTTTAGTTTTTGAAAGTTTTTAAGTTTGAAACATTTTGTTATTGATTCACTTGATTTTATGAAAAAATTTTATGTTTTCAATAAAGTATTTTAATTTTAGTTCAATTTTTCGATTCGTTACAATCTCTCCCTCCGAGTTTATAATATTCATCATGAATACCCTAGAAAGAAATCGAACTAATCATCTAAAAAGTGAAAAGCCTAATTGCCAAAATTAACAGACCTTTTTATACCCAATTGGCCACTTACACGAACTCAGGCGCAGCCCATCAAATCAAACACTACTTTTGCATAAATTCGAACGGTCCTATAAAAAACACAGGTGCAGAGGCACCAAAACACATAAATAAAACGAACAAATACTGACCAATGCGGTGATGAGGTTTAAGGCCAGCCATTTTCATTTGTTTGGGCAAAGGTCTCGTGTATTTAGACATGTCAATTAGGTCATGCTGTTGTTGCTGGACACTGAAGAGAACGCGAGTTGCAGAGAACCGAAGGTGGTGTGAAAAATAGAGTGGGAATTGAACAAGTCCATATAAAGACATGAGGAGGTATCGCGCCATGGGAGAGGGAGATGATTCGGCGGCGTACTGAAGATGGTGATAACTCTTGGGTATTTGGCGCGAATCTTGTACATCGTTTGCTTTTATTATACAAATTGTCCTTAAAATTTCACTTTTGGCATTTTGAACCTCAAATCATGATGATTTACACAAATGGTCCTTTTCGTCTGATTCCATCCATCCATTGACCAATGTACTAACAATCATGTTACATGTAAATTATGTGTCATATTAAATTTGACATTCTTTCATATGGCATAATCTACACTATTGATTTTAAACACATCTATCTCATCATTGACTAGATTTCTTCCACGGAAGTGTCAAACTCCTTGTCAAGTTACAATATTCCTCTAGCTTTATTCCTCTACATATATCATTAAGCCCTTGTTTGATGGCCGTTTTTAGAAGAATGCGTGATTAAAAAATAGTGAAATTTTTTTGATTTACGTGTAAAATATTTTATTGGGTGAATGTTTGGTAAAAATGAACTTGTAACTTTTATATTTTTTCAAATACTGGTTGGGGCTAAATTCACCATGGAAACAAATAATGTTAATTAATAAGCTACATCATACCTAATAGTGTTCCATTAATTAAAGGCACAAAGTTTCCGAACAAGTTTTTCTCATCAAAATTATTTTAATCTCTAATTTCCCTCTCTCTATGACTTCTACACCCAAATCCAAATCCAAACCCAAACTCAAACCCAAACACTATTCTTGCCGAAGTAAATGGTGAAATGCCGACTTTCCCTATTATATTCTTTAAAAATTCATATTCCTCAAATTCATTTTCAAGCACACATTCTTTCAATAAAATAATTTTATACGTAAATTTAAATTTTTCTTACTTTTTAACCACACATTCTTAAAAATTTACTATTCCAAAATTTATTTTCCAAAAAATGGGCTCAAACATAACCTAAATGTCAAATGTAGAGGGATCATCTCAAGGTAAGCACATTTTTTTTTTCTGGCTTATTTGTATGTTGTGAAGTGCTTTGCACTACAAATAAAACACGACTAGTTCTGACCATTTTTCTAGTTATATAGTGCAATCTAATACTTGTCTGTCAACTATGCACTTAGTGGCCCTAATTAATAGAATTGCAAAATGTAATCAAAGAGATGAATTATCATAAGGACTAAGCTACAAGTATAAGAATTTAAATTCCTGTCTGACAACACACATTATAGGTGGGTGGAGAGAGGTTTTTGGCATTATTTTAATCATGTGGAACCACTCCCATGTGAGATAAATTTTAAATTCCTGTATGAATTTTGTGAAAGGAATTCTGTACTCAAGGAATTATTCTTATCATAATCGAATAGATGTCGAGGACTTCTTGAACTATTATGAAAAACAACACAACTTTAGAGATATTAACTAGCGAGCTCATAATCGAGAGCATCATGAGAACTAATCGAGATGATAAAGATGAAGGTGACAGTTTAATATTGAGCCCATTTCTTAGAAAGAAGCTCTCAAAGCAGTGATGACACTCAATAATGAGAAGCAAAAGGGTTGAGAAAATCACATCAAAAGTTTTTATCAAGTTAAAGAGAAGTTAGAGATGGATTCTTCATAGTCATGAAGACGAATTCTTTCCTCGAGCCCACTGTTGTCAATGGTGAGAACTTCCCCGCTATTTATGATCTATGGTGACATAAATTTCAAAAGTAAATTACTAATTGTTAAATCATATCTTGACCTCATTGTCTATTATAAGCACTATTCAAGAAATTATTATTTTATATATTACATGATATATATGTATGATTTCTTTGTAATGTAATATCTTATAAATTTAGCAGATTATAGACAAATATATCTATTAAAGATTAATAACTCAACAACAAAGTTTATATAAAGAAGTAACATTTCAATCTTGATCCGAGCGGAGATAGCATTGCAGAATAAATGGTTCATCTAATAAGGACATTAAGTGCTCCAAAAATGAAAGTTTGGAAATGCATACCCATGAAACATAAGCATTTGGACCCCAAGTGCTGCATTATGTAAAGTTTGGGGTAGTTCCCCTATTTTGAAACTATTTTTGCTGATTTTAAGCCCAGGCCTGCTACTGAATTTCCCATCTCCCAATACATTTTTGATACATGAATACGTTACCTCTTCGTAGCAAGTGTACAAAACAATAACATTTTGACACCTTGACATCATTCTTTGGATAATGCTATGTCCATTCTTTTTGCAAGGAAGATGCGATTAACGAGGTGCCAAACGTACAGAAAGCCTAAACTAAACAAATTTGGTCAGATAATTAAATGATGTTTTACACATACCTTAATCCAAAAGAAATGAGTTTGCATTATAGAGTAATATTATGATATTATCCCTGTACTTGTATATATATATATATATATATATATATATAAGAACAAGAGAATCTTTCTGATTCAGACCAATGACAGAAGTGCAGATTTCATTCACAACATCAAATTATAAATGGAGTAGAAACGATGTACATATTGTGTCTCTGCATGTAACGATATTTATCCGATGCACTAACATTCACAACCAGATGATCTTTGTTGCCGTCCAGACCCCACGTCGATCGTATCAGGAAGGTATCTTTACAGTTTGACAAAAGTAAATTCATAGAAATTATTAGAATTCTCATATAGAAAAGAGTGAATAAGTATGGATACTTAGCATAACAATCATGAAAATTCATATTCAAGTTTCATAAAATTGCAATGCAAGTCGTATTATATTTTGTTGAACAAAGCTTCAAGGATTTAAAACTGTGTTGTGCTGATTTTCTAAATTAGTATCAAGACAATTCCAACATCCTGAAGCCTAAGAGTTGCTAAAAAGCAATTGACGATTCAGATGCCGCATAAGTTTATTACCTCCCAAGGAAAGAAAACATAAATAAGAAAATACCCTCAAAGAGAAATATACACCCTTTCATCCTAGAAAAAGAAAAGTGAATTAAATTCCCAATTTGAACACAAAAATATAATACCAACTGCTAGTGCGAACTGGAAATATATTACTGAAATAAACTAGTTTGGTAGGGAGTATTGCCGGAAGGAGTGGGCCAGGAAAGTTTGGAGCAACAGTAATCACAGGAATACTTCTTTTGTTATTTCTTGAAAAGTTTATTCTTCACTTCTAGTTTTAGTATAATACAAAGTTACCAACGAAGTGAGGAAAATTTCTTCTCTTTCCCTATAGATATTTAATAACATGGAGGATTGGTTGTATTCAAGAAGGGAAAGGAAGGGGAAATGTACCATTTCTACTCTACCTCATTCATCAGGAGGAAAAGGAAGGTGAAGGGAAAGGAGAGGATAGAGAACTAGTGGATCAGAGAAAATATAATTCTATACTCTGATTGCACAGTCTACAAAATTTAATTTGAGGTTGGTTCAATAATATCTGTACGTCCTTTACTCCAAATTTGGAGCAGAAGAAAATATGGTTCATGCCCCTCAAACTTCTACTTCCCCATCATCTATTTGGTCAACAAACAAGGTAATGTGTACCCTTTAGTTTCCTTGGAACTTGTAACCCCAACCAAACATGGTTGAAAATTTGAATCCCTTCCCTATACTTTTCCTTCCTCCTCACCTTGGGCTACCAAACAGGCCCTTAACTCCTTGGATCAAGGAACTACTTTTAACATAAAACAGGCTACAAAAAGAATCATAACAATATGAATGCAGGATGAGAATTACCACCATGGAAATACAAAAGAAATCCACATTCGGAAGCACTTACAATTCTTCTTCTGGTTCATTTTTCAATGCATTTTTGGCTATACATTCGAAAGCAGCCTCCACATTGAACCCTTCTTTTGCAGAAGTCTCAAAGTAAGGAATACCTTTGGAGGCACACCAAGCTTTAGCCTTCTTTTCAGATACCTGAAAGTGTGAGTGATAAACACATAGATAAGACATAATTAATAGTACTAGCAAGAAAGAAAAGATTTCTCAAAATCTTTTCACTTATGCAATGAGATGGATATGATGGCTTCTGTTCTAATTTTAATTATTATTTTTTTTTCCAAATTTTCATATAATGCTAAACCATAAAAGAGTTGGCCTTTAACCCAGAGGGATTGCTCAATTGGCCAGGTCTTGGGTTTGCTCCCCAATGATCACCAGTTCGAGTCCCAGGGCCACTGAGGTGAGCACTCAACCATAAACTTTAGGGTCTCGTGGAATTAGTCGAGGTGCCCACAAACTGGTCCAAACATCCACAATTAAAAAAAAAAAAAAAAAAGTTGGCCTGTATGCTGACCTTGCGTATTGGAACCTATCCTTCAATATAATAAACAGACAAATTATGCAAGTCTAATTTGATAGTGGGGAAAAATAGGAAGTACCACTCGGCTATTGCCACCATCAACGTCAATTTTATTCCCCAAGACAACAAATGGGAAGTTTTCAGGGTCAGGAGGACTGGCCTGAAAATCAAATTTATCACACTGAGAATTAGCAGATGTGGTGCAAACATTGAAACTGAAATTTGATAGACGAGGGTATAACCTGAATCAGAAACTCCTCTCGCCAGTGGTTGAGGTTGTCAAATGACTTCATGACATTCACATCATAAACGAGTACACAACAGTCTGCACCACGGTAGAAAGCCACACCAAGGCTTTGAAATCTCTCCTGACCAGCTGTATCCCATATCTGAAACAGGGACAAAATTTGGTCAAAGAGAGTAAATTTCTACTCGTTATATGTAAATAACAAGGTTTATATATACATTTCCAAAGTTTTTTGCCCAAATGGATTATCCCCAGAGAACCTTAAAAACATCCCAATGACCTTCATATCAGAATGCAACTAAGGGAGGAGACGCCTGATGCAGTCTCAAGACGGTCTGTATTAGAGAATTTCCACTAAACCATAATAGATAGTATATATTTACCGATTCTCTAGCAAATGGGTGATACAACTAAGTTTAAGAAGATAGATATTTGAAGCAAATTACTTAAACCTTACTGATTGAGAAGGAAAAAGATAATGGACAAAATCAGGGCACCTTCAAACTCGTGGACATATAGTTTCTACAAAGTAATCGTCGCAAGAAAAAAAAATGTTGTTTCCTGATGAAAGGCTAATCAGTAATCAAAGAATTTGAAAAACAGTGCCAATTCAAATTCGATCACCTGCTCCCTAGAGACTACTAGCTCAAAATCAATCAGAAGATATTATTGCTCTGTGAGTTAGAGTGATGATTAGCAAACACAATATTATATTGATGATTTTATGTTCCTTTTTGCAAGGACATACTGGAAATCAGGGTTGTTTTTTACCAATGGCAATCAACAATACAAATCCTATCCAAATCAAATGACCAACGAAAACAAAAAAAGAGTTAACGAGTTATTAAGATAATTACAATAATAAAAGCTATTAGAGTTAAACCAAACCTGCAACGTGAAAATCCTGTCCTCAAATAGAACCTCTTTGGTCAGAAAATCAGCACCAATCGTTGCTTTATATTGATTGCTGAATTTCTTATTCACATATCTATTTTATCCTCGTTCAAGGCCAAATAACAATTTCTATCAATCAATATCACGCCATTATCGTTCTACATAAAAAATTATAATGATTACTTTATATTATATAGACATCTGCATTAAAAGGATACTGATTCATCAGAGACGTCTTCCCAACCCTGGCAATGAATTAATCAGATAAAAAAAAATTCAATTATCCTGCGAATGCGAATATAAATTGTACAGAGGAGAGGGAGGGAGGGAGGGAGGGAGAGACCCGCTGTCGCCGAGAACGATGACTTTGAGAAGCAAACGGCGACGAGACGCCATTGGAATTCGAAATTTCAAAAGCTTTGAAAATGAAAATTAAAAATTTGGGGCTTTTTACCGGGGAGAATCGAAGATTCAAAATTGAATAATCGAGTGTTTCTCAATCGAATATGCAAAGCAAAGATGCCCTTTTATTTTATTTTATTTTTCTTTCACGGTCGCTTGAGTGGACAGTCCCATTGCCCTCCGCTTGGCGCACATGGATTTATTTATTTTTTCAAATTAGATGACAAGGGAAGCTTCACACGCAAGTCCTATGGCGTGTGATTTTTTTTTTTTTTAAATTTCATTTTTTTTTTTGTTTGTCTTTTCTCTATCTTTTGCTTATAAAACAACCCGTTCCCTTAAACAACCAGTGAGCAGAAAACACACTTCAAACACCCCAATTTTTCCTGAAACTTGTTTATATTATATCTTTCTGTTGAATTTTCTGGTAAGCTTTTCTTAAATGTATTGTGTTATATATAAATTTACATTTT
>CAIGRF010068282.1:5562-24151 GCA_903798235.1 Fraxinus ornus | reverse complement strand
TTATAAGAATACAATTTAATTTTTTCATAGAAAATAGAAATAGAAATAAACAATAAGAGAGAAAGAAAGAAAAATAGAAACTACAGTCAATAGAAAAAAATAAATTTTAATGATAGCTCTAATGTTCGTCAAAGGGAAAAGGAAAGAGAAATATTTAAAAAAAAAATACATATTAATTAATTTATTTATTATTATTTTTGTGTGTGTGAAAGTCTCCCAAAATCTTGTGATTAATGAGAGACAAATTTTGAGATTTTATTTTAATACTTTCTGCTTTAAAATTAGTACCATAAAGACTTTTATAAAAATCTCTATAAGTGAATTTGAATACCTCAAGACTTATAGAGAGTTTTAATTGAATACATCGTGACTTTTTAGAGACTTTTTAAAAGTTTATAAAAGTCTCAATTAAATACACCAATACTTTTAAAGAGTTTCCAAAAGTCTACATTGAATATTCTTAAACTTTTTAAATCTCAAAAAGTCATTAAAAGTCTCAATTGAATACATTCCTAAGAGTTAGCCACTAGAATATTCATCCAAAATCACCATCTACAGACTGCCTTTGTCGACATTTAACAAATAGAGGAAAAAACGTGTATAGGAAGAAAATGGAAAAGCGGGTTGGCAACTATACATTTTCATCTCAAACAAAACAACGTCGCATCCCTTTCAAAATTCAGATAGTGCCGTTAACTTCATCCTTCATCTTTCTTGCTCTATGATTCCTCTTCTTCTTCCAACCAAAATCTGCAATATTTTTCATCTAAAAACCCCATTTCCTATCTTTATCTTCAGTTGTTTGTTCAACCAATTTTTGAGGGTACCTTTCCTTTTGAGTGTGTGTTTTAGAGGTGAAGAAATTAGAGAAGGTTGTGTAGAATGAATACTCTAGAATATTGAAAACTATTTGGGCAAAGACCTTGATTGAATTAACATTGCCATCGAAGACTATAAGTCTATATCCACCCACAAATTTTCCTCCGTGGTTAAACAGATTAAGGACTTGTGTAATTTTAATAGTGAAGTCGATTTCGTGATTTTATGGTTTGAATCTTAAAGGCTTTTTAGATTTACCTGTATTGGCGACTGTCGACACTCGTGGTGGGTGGTGTTAAGAAAAGTTGCAGTGGTGTGGCGGTGGAGTGGGGTGGGGTGGGAAGAAGGTGGTTTTTATATTTATTTTTTAGCTTATGTTATGTATAAAATGTAAAGTTACCGTCCGAACAAAATTCGTAAGTGTACGAGATCCTTGACAAGTTATAATATAATAAGTTAAGTTATTGTCTCACGAAGAATAACTATTAAGTATAGATTACTAGTTTGTATCAAATTCGATGTTCGTAACACAAAAGAAATTATTTTATTGTTATTCTTTCTTATGCTTCGTATTATGTTGCGTTTTTTATATCGCAAGTGTACGATATCGTAACAAGTAATATAATGGATCTTTGAATCCGGATTATCGTTCCACGAGGACTATACCTTATATCATAATTAGATTTTTCTAACTCCTATTTGATGAAAACAAGTAAATAATTATGATGATTGTGATTATTTTAACTAACTACTTTTAATAAATTGAGAATATAAAATGATTGCAAACAACGGATAATTGGAAAAACAAATGTGATGAATATTAGGGCAAAACAATTTCATCTATTGATCACATTTATTCTTAATTCAAGATTCATAACCTAATGTAGTGTTCGATCGAATTCTTCTATTGTATTCAATTTACCCCTCTCGAGTTCTCATTGAGACTATTTAACTAATTCAATTCCATATCTCTATGCGAATCAATTTTAGTTAAACGAAACACTGGTTCTAAGAATTCAAATTATGACCGCAATAATTAGTATATGTATCTCTACACGTTATACTAATTTATCGAGTTTTATTATAAGGTCTAAATTTCAAACTCACCTCTCGATTCGTAAGAGACTAACTTAATCATCAAATTATTGATCAGGTAATTTAATGTATCAAATTCATAATAAAACCAACACATAAATAATTAAATCACATAAATCTTGAATATAAAAATAAATGATTACAAGTCGATTAAATTGTTTTCTCTAATATAAAAATAGTTATTCATACTCGAAGAATAAAAATAAGAAAAAGTAAAAAGATATCACCAAAAATTGATGAAACGTGAAAATTTCTGGTATTTACAGTTTCTTTTTCTTTTTCCTTTTCTCGTTTTCTGTCCTTCCCTGCACGTGTATTTGTCTTCCTGCTTTTTTCTCTTCCCTTTTGACTTTTCTATGGGGTAGGTGTTTATATATATATATATATACACACATACTAGGTGTAACCAACGTGCAATGCACGTTTGATTAGTTTATATTTAGGACCGTGATTGGAGTACAACAAATTTTTTTTTTAATACATGTGGGGTCCGCCCCACATGTGAGTGTCCTGTAAGGCCTCGGTAAGAAGAAGCCATGTACTNAAGTCAGCTACCAAAAAAATCCGAAAATCTGCCCAGTTTGGGTAGCTGACTTCGTGGATTTATTCCGGCCGAATCACTTGGAGTTTTGGGGAGATTTTTGGTAGTAATTGAAGATGACATTGTGGGCTTTCCAACGGTATCTGAAATCGACAGTTTTGGTGGTCGGAAGTTGCCGAAAAACTACCTCAAACTTGCCCAAAAAATCTGAAAATCTGGGCAAATTTTCACAATTTTCGATTGCCGACTTCGTGGATTTATTCCAGCCAATCACTTGAAGTTTTGGGGAGATTTTTGGTGGTAATTGAAGAGGACATCGTGGGCTTTCCAACGGTATCCGAAATCGACGATTTTGGTGGTCGAAAGTTGCCGAAAAATTACCTCAAACTTGCCCAAAAAATCTGAAAATTCAGTGACCGTTTATGAAAAAAATTTCAAACTTCAGTGACCGTTTTGAAATTTTCAGGTAACTTCAATGACCATTTGTGAAATTAACCCTCAAATTATTGATGAGGTGATTTAATACATTAAATTCATAATAAAACTAGCACATAAATAAATAGCCCACATAAATCTTGAATAAAAAAAATAAATGATCACAAGTCGATTAAATTGTTTTCCCTAATATAAAAATTAGTTATTCATGCTGGAAAAATAAAAACAAGAAAAAGTGAAAATATGTCACCAAAAATTGACGAAACGTGAAAATTTCTGATATTGTAATTCCTTTTCTTTTTCCCTTTTTTTCACTTTCTGTGCACGTGTCGCTCTCTCTCTCTCTCTCTCTCTCCCACACTCTTTCTCCTTTTCTTTTCTTCTCTGTCTTCTCTCCTTTCTACAGCAAATTTTTTTTTTCTCCTTTGGCAGCAGCCGTTTTCTGTCTTCTCCAGCTCGCTCCTTCTTGTACCTCTATTCTCTCTCTATATATCTAGGTTTATATATATGTATCTTTAATTTGGGCCTGTAATTAAAATTTCCAATACAAATATATTGATGCCCATTTAATCCCAATCCATTTAATGTATTATTTCTCTCCAAGGACTTCATCTTTAGATTTTGCCATTTTTCATTACTTTTGCATTCTTTTCTCTAATTCTTCATTAAATATAAAGTTTTACCTACAAAACATAATATAATATAAATCAGCTAGAATATAATTCAAAAGACAATAAAATATCATGATTTAGGACTACAAATAAGTGTATAAAATACAATTATCATATTATTAAAAAGATTGTTTTATCAAATAATGAGATAAATGTATTAAATTTCAGAATTCACCTGTTGAACTCTATTTTCAATTCTAGTCTTATGTAAGTTAGGGTCCATTTGATTGCAAAAGTGAAATTTGTGTGGAAAGAAAATATTTTACTAGGAATTGAATTGCCTAGAATTATTTTACTGACAATTGTAATTAATTATGTTTGATTGGTATAATTTTTCACCTGAAAAATATTGAAAGTTTGGTGTCCGTTTGGTTTTATTTTTTATGAAAATTGTCCATTAAAGTGATATTTTTTTTTACTATTGAGTCTAGCATTTGTTCCAATTGCCAAAAAAAATATCATATCGAATATCATTCGTTTGACTTTGTTTTGCATGAAAATTGTCAATAAAAGTTATAAATCTTTTTACCATTGTGTCTAGAAATTTTTTCAATTGCCAAAAAAAAAAAAGATGGAAAATTAGATTCCCACTAAAACCAAAGGAATTGGAATTCCTTGATTCAAGGGAAAATGGGGGCATGAGCATGGCTGGGAGAAAATAAATTCCAAGCAAAATTTGTGCTATCAAACATGATGAAAAGTGGGAAATGGAATTCATTTTCCATTTTCCTTGGAATATTAGGCTTATCAAACGGGGCCTTAGTGTTCTTCAACTGTTCGTCATGATCAATAATCCGTTAATTTCGAAAATTCTTTTTCAAGATATATTGCATATATTTTAAGCACGATTCGATTATATTCCTAATCTGAATTCATGTGTAAATAAAGCATTCAATCACACGATTATTATTATAAATTGCACATGTCATAAATATTATTCTTAATATCTATTGTATGTATGTCAAATATGTAATGTTCTATTTATTGTGAGTCTCTCAATGCTACGATGAGTAATTAATTGTCTAAATGGTGATCGATCGTTCAAACAATAAGTTAGGCATGCATAATTAATCAACAACACAAGAAAGAAACTGAAATTACTCAAGTCTTGAATTCAAAATATACAAAATGTTTCATCATTCATCCAATAAACAAAAGCTTAGCTTAGCATTGTCATATCCAAATTATAAAAAAAACAAAAACAAAAACAAAAAAAACATGCTCGGAGTAAAGAACTGGACGAAGAACTTGATGAAAACTCAATTTCTTGCACTTCAATTTTCAATCCAAACTTTGCACTTGCAATTCTTGATATGGATTTACTTGTTTTCCTCTTGCTAGACTCAAACTACGATAAAAACTAGGTTTCGTCCGTTCTAGATGACTGTGTGTAGGTTAAACATGCCATGAAATATTTCCATATAGATATAGATTGAAAACAAGGAAACCAAGTCTTTCCATCAGAGTAAACCCACGCGCATACATGGGCATCTCTATTGAGTACGCATGGTAGAGCCATTTTGAACTCAAGAGGCCTATCGGTGGACCTTGCGCATGTATGGAATGTATATCGTGTGCACGCATGGTTATGACTCCTAAAGGTCGTTCGTATTTTGTCATATCTTCTCTCTCGATATCTAATTGAGATGATTCAAAGTGCATTGAAAAGATAACTTAAAATACTACAATTCTTTCAAAAAAAAAAAAATTATTTTTCCAATTCGAAGGTTTTCTATGTCAAAAACGGGTTTCAATATGAGGCAAAATTCGGGGCATAACTCTTTCAACTAGAAATTGATGTGTGAGAATACTTTGACTATTTTTCACTCATTTGACTTCTTTTCTCATCCAATTGACACCGACACTCTCGAATCTTCATTTGAGGTTCAACATAATTTTTGAGTATTTACACTTTAATTTTCGAACTTTGAATCTCTTATAATTGAGTCATTTTCTCACTTTTTCCTCCAATTTCACTATTTATGTCACTTTGTATCTAATAAACAAAATAGACAAAGAATTAAATCATAATTCATCAAAATAACCAATAAATACTCTTACTTAAATATTCAAACAAGTTTACAAAATACACTTATCAATTATCATTTTACCCTTTTAAAAATGGTCAAAATGTGGTCAAAGTCAAATTTCTTGGTCAACTAACAGTCAATCCATTCATTTATCCTTGTACTGCAACAAAATGAAAGGTTTGAGAATGTGAGTGCCACAAAATGAATGTTAAGGTAAAATTTGTTAAAAAGAGAAAGATTTGGAAGCGATTAACTTTAGAAACCATGACTGATGAAAATTATAAAATGAAAAAATCTAGAACTAAAAGAGGACCATACAAGATTAAAAGAATCATGAAAAATAAAAAAGAAATTGAATTCGAAAATGAAATTGATAAGATATATGATATCATGAACAATTGTATGCATCTCAAGAAATATTAAAATGTTTTAAAGAAAACTTAATATTTGATTAAAAATATTTGATTTACTTTAAAATTTATTTGATTATTATTTGATTTTAGTTTGCTCGTAGAAGCACCCCGACATGTTGGTATCAGAGCCATAGAGATCATGTAAACCAGAATTATAAAATAGATGAATATTATAAATTAGAAATGGAAAGAGGAAGCTACAAATTTTTAGAATATATTCCTAACAAATTAAAAATAATAACACTAAGAGTGATTAAAGAATTATCTAGGGAAACAAAAGAGCAAATATTGCATAAATTAATAGTGGATTCAATAAGAGATGGATATATATATAAAAAAAAGATATAAAAGATATCTTAGATAAAAAATTAAAAAGAGTAAGATTGATAAATCAACAAATATTAGATGAACTGTTAATCCCTAAAAAAATAACAAAATCACAAGAAAAATAAATATTAAAATAAGATAATAAAAGATTGCAAAGATACTGAATGTAGAACATATTACTTAAACCAATTAAAGAAAAGATGACAAGTCATTAAAAATGACAATAGGAGAATATATTAAAGAACTAAAAATATTAATAAAAATGTTCAAAACATGAATAATGAAATAAAAGAAGGAAGAAACGATATAAATATACTAAGACTTGAAGTAAGAAAACTAAAAGAAAATAATAAGAGTAAAGACAAAAAGATAGATAAAAAAAACTTATAGAAAAAGAGATAACTAGAATAGGAAAGAAACATATTGAACAAGAAGAAATTATAATAGAATCAGGAAGTATGGATGATGAATTTAGAAAAAATATTTTACCAAAAATAATAGAAGAATAAGAAGAAATAAAAAGTTCTAAAGAAAAATCACTAGAAAAACTAAGAATTGAAGAAAAATAGGACAATAAAGATAATAAAGATGAATGAAGAATTAGATTTACTTATAGAAAACTTTGATTAATTAAGTTTAGAAAACTTAGATGAATATCAAGTTTTAATGAATACTGGAGGATGACCAAATAAAATAGAAACCTCTAATAAATAAGAATTACTAGATCCAGATGAAAGTTATGCATCTATATACAATAAACCATATAGACAATATTATGATAAAGTAAGAGATAGACAACCACAAAAAGGAAATAGATATAGTAATAAATTTGAACCAAATGATAATTTTGATAAACCCGTCAATCATGGAGGAGCAAAATTAGATTTAAATTGTAAAATAGATACTAAGAAAGCCTAAATAACTTAGGCAGATTCAATGCTATTATTTTTTTTATATAATAAATATGATACATGAGACAGTACTGAAAGAAGAATAGACTTTTTAATAGCATCTTTTGAATGTGGTGTTAGAAACTTGTGGGAATGAATAAATAATGATATAAAGGCACTAATAAAAAAAAATGTACAAACAGAAATAATAAAATCAGATAAAGAAGGAATAGAAAGATTAGTAGAATATATTGTAGATGAATTTCTAGGAGAAAATTGGATAAGAAATGTTAAAGAATAAGCAATTAAAGAAAAAGATAATGTTGGAATGAAATTAATAAACTTAACAATATATGACATGTGTAAAATTAAAGAATACACTTGTGAGTTTAAATAATATTATTATATTCAATTTTATAGTAATGAAAATCAAGATGTATACAAAAATATGTACTATAGTAAATTACCAAGTTCACGGGGAATATATTTTAAGATAGAATTTGAAAAATTTATTAAAGATAATTCTGAAATACCTAGAATTTTAGGATCAAAAATAAAATTTCTATTTGAAAGACTTGTATATATATGTCAACAAAGACAATTATTGAAAAAATCAGGAAAATTAACTAGGATATGTTGTGAGGATATGGAAAAATCTACACAATGGGGATGTAATCCTGAAAGAAGAAATAGTAAGAAAAAATATAAGAATAGAAAGTTTAAAAAATTTAGAAATTTTAGGAAAAAAATACATAAAACCTAGAAGAAGATATTATAAAAGAAAATATAATCCAAATAAACAACAAAAGAATAATCCTTAAAAAAAGAATAAAAGCCAATGTAAATGTTGGAATTGTGGAGAAATGAGACATATAAGCCCTGATTGTAATAAGAAAAAAGTTGAAACATTAAAAAAAAAATATTTAGAAATAAAATATGAATTAAGTGAAATATCTGATATTGAACAATATTATGATGAAGAAGTGTACATAAGTGAAACAGATTTTAGAAGATAATGAATTTGAATCTGAATAAAAAAATTGAAGAGATAGAAAACGATAATATAGATATACAAGAACATAAAGGAATAGATGTTTATGGACTAAAAGTAACTTTTGATAATAACAAATTCAATAAAATGCAAAGATTATCTTTAGATTTGAAAATAGGAAAATGAGAAGTTTTAGATAGAATATGGAAAAGAGAAAAAATAGTAATAAATGAATATCATAAGATTGAAAAAATTATAGATGTTAAACAACTCATGAAACACATAAATTTAATCTTCTAACAAAAAATACAGTTGATGAATTATTAACAAAAATTAATAAAAAACAAAGTGAGAAAATCCAATATGTTTATTTAGCAGGAATACAAATAATGTTTAAATCCTTATTTAGAAAAGGTGTAAGTTTACATGATGGAAGAATAATAAATTTAAAAGATAGTCATTTAGGAACAATAGAAGGAAATCTAGCATACCAAAAATTAATATTTACTTGTTATCCGAAATATTTTGTCTCATTAAAAGATAAAAAATTTAATGAAGTCTTAGGACTATATTTCAAATTGCATAGAAATGATATAATGCAACCAAGAGACCAAATTATGACTATAGAATATAGAGTCTTATATACATTTACTAATTCTAATTATGAAAATATTTATTCTTAAAAATCATGTATAGAAGTTCACAAGGAATGTAAGGATATTAGTAAAATAGTGGAATCAAGCAAACAGATAAATTTAGTTTCTGGAGAATATGAACTTAGTATAATTAAAGATAAACTTGAAATAACAGAAATAAAAGAAGATGATTATTCTGATAAAATAATATTTAGAGATGAAAGATTAATTAAGAGGTAAAAAAAGCCTTAGATTACCTAAAATCAATTAGAAGAAACTAGTAATACAAAAAAAATAAAATTTCATAGAAATGTTGGAAATATGAAAATAGAAGGAGAATATTTTAATAGAAAAGATTATATATTAATTGATACAGGAGCAAGTGAATGTCATATAACTTCAATTAGAACTAAAGGACTAATACCTCATAGAACTGAACCATATAAATATATAAATTTTGATGGACAAATACATACTATAGAACTAGAAGTTAAGGTACAAATAAAAATAGAAGGGATTAAACTTGTAATACCATGTTATATAAATAAAAGTATGAATATAAACCTTCATATATTATTAGGAATGAGTTTTCTAAATGGATTAGAAGATTATAGTCTAAATGGAGAAAGATTATATAACGCATAATGGTCAAACTATATTATGTGAAAAGAGATTAATGAATAATCAAATAAGTTTTTCATTAGTAGTATATATACAAGTTACCATTGTAGAAACAAATATAACAATCTGTGCTTTAATAGATACAGGAAGTGATATAACAACATTTAAAAGTTTCTTAATAAAATTATGGAATGAAAATAGTAAGATAAAAATAACATGAGTCACAGTAGAAAGTACCCAAATAATTAATAGTGCTAACAAAGTCAGTATAATACTTGGAAGTAAACAAATAACTATAAATGAAATATACAGTTATAATAAATTAGAATGTAATATATTATTAGGAAATGACTTCTGTTGACAACTGATCTCCGAGGTGATTAATATCGGACCATTCTACGTCATCATTGGATGTTATGTTGAGCTCGGATGCATGAGGTCAGCTCGGAGAATATATGCCTTCTGTGAGAAGCCTGTGTAGTCTTTCAAGGCAAAAGGAATTTAATGATTATGGATCACTGGCAGAATATATGAGTTACCAATCATATAAGCGTACCTGGAAAGGTCCCACGTCAACGCCCACATAATTCTCCAATTAAAAATGTTAGCTTCCTCCTCTAAGTCATGCATAATTGTTGGGGGCCACTTACAATTAATGCTCAAAGGAAACCCGATAGAATCCAGCTCGGCAACCAATTTTATCGCACCAGAAACCGTACATCCTTAGCTTGGAATTATAGTGAAAAGATAAGGAAGGCAGCATGCATGCATATTTCCCCTATAAAAGAAGGATCAAAGTCTAAAAGGAGGCAGAGGAATGTGGACAAAAGCATATACAAACTCTTTAGCATCTTCTCATATTTCAAATATCTCTTATTATTAGGAAAAGTGAATTATTGTATTACATTCTTGTAAACACTTGGTTATTACAACAAGAAATTCGCGTTCACTACTTGAGTTGGCTTGAATTTTGCTTATACAATTTTCAACGTCAATGGTTTAGCGCTAGAAGGAGGGCCCAACTTGGGAAAACAGTCCCATCTCTCCACAAAATCTATGAACCAGTATAATGGACGAATTTTCAGCATCTGAAAATCGATCCCATACTTGTCTCGAACAAAATAGTAACCCAACGAACACTGAAAGACGAGGTCGCAATGAAGCTACTGATCCTCAAATGGTGGCTATGAGGGAAGCTATTGAAAAACTAACAAACGTTGTCAGTTGACTAGAGCAAAAACAAGTTTGAAATCCGCTACAGGATACTAAGGTGGAATCCCCTCAACGAGAAAGAACTAGGCGACTCCCCACTAGAAGAACTCTCCAGTTCTGAAGTGGAGAATTTTCTAAGAGCCGAACTGAAGAGGTCAGAAGCTCTCCTGCTACCACAAAACCAACTGTCAGGAGAACGAATAGTGTATTCAATAGACTGGGTTCTCAACACTCATTTACACCCCCAAATAAAAATGATAAGCCTCATATTAACTACCCTGTTGAACGAGCTGAACCTGAGATGAGTGCTTTCAGGAAGCGCATAGCTGACTTGGAAGCTATAAGCAAAGGATGCGTAGAAGAATACCTTACAAAGAGTCACTCTCCCTTCATCGAGGACATTCTGGCAGAATCGCTGCCTGAAAAACTAAAAATGCCACAGCTGACCGGATACAACGAGGAATGAGACCCCTTCAGCCACTTGGACAAATATGCCTCCTGGGTGGAACTACAAGGGGCTCGAGACGCCATAATGTGTTGTACTTTCCTCTTAACGTTGGGGGATAAAGCTTAGAGATGGTTTAGAAGACTGCACTAAAGATCTATAAAAAATTGAAATGACTTCGCCACAGTATTTCTAGCTCAATTTATGGGCTCAAAGGCGAGAACTACACCAAAGGAGAGGTTGGTAAGCATAAAATAAGGGAAACCCGAATCACTCAAAAGCTATTTAAACATGTTCAACAAACAATCCATGGAGGTAGAAAAGATCTTTGATGACGCTGCGCTTATATTAATTATTTCAAGGCTAAGGCCAAGGACAAGGTTCTGGTGGTCTATTTATGAAGATGGACCTTGGACATACCACGAGTTCTTAGACCAGGCTGAGAAATATATAAGTGCGGAGGAAGCCACATCAGACAATTAAGATGATAAGCAAGTCCCACAGTTCCCACAATGAGCTAAAGGAAAACATACAGATAAGGACTCAGGTCAGGAAAAAAAGAGGGACTGAAGGGATCAAGGCCGCTCAAGGCCATATCCCAACAAATTTCGCGAATATCACCTGTGGAATGCAACTTTGGAAGAGGTCTTCTTACAGGTAGAAAAAAAAAAACCTTTCGCAAACCTCCACCTTAGAAAAATAAACCAATTGGGAAGTACTGTCGTTACCACAGGACAACAAGACATGATACCGATAACTGTAGAAACTTAAAAGAAGAGGTAGAGTCACTCATTGGACGAGGTCATTTGCAAGAGTTTATAGCCAAACCTCGATAAGCGAATTCAGCTGGAACTCAACATCCTAACCAGCAGGGAATAGTCCCGCAAGCTCAGCCCGGACCTAAAACTCACAGTACCAAACACCAACCTGAAATCAGAACCTTGATAAGTGAAAATCAATGTCTTGAAGGGTCACGAAGAGCTCGATGCAGAATGGCACGTAATGCTCGCATCTGGCAAAGCTATAGTGTAGCGCCTCCAGAGCCGGAGGCCTGCACCCCGCCATACCTAGAATGGTTTGGATTTTTAAAAGGAAATGCATGTGAGGTCCAGAAAGATCAAAGTGATGCGCTAGTCACACTCATGACCGTTGCAGGAGTGCAAATACATCGAACTTTAGTAGACAACGGGAGCTCGGTAAATGTACTATACTCTAGAACTTTGGAACAAATGGAGATCCAGGAACGTTACCTCCAACCGTATTCTAGAAGGTTGCAAGGATTCTCCAGAGAACCCATTGAAGCCCGAGGACAAATTGTACTGAGTGTAGAGTAAGGCAAACCCCCTTGCCAAAGGAGAATCTCAGTGGACTTCATCATTGTGGATCTACCTTCAAACTATAATGCTATACTAGGGAGGCCCATACTGCATGAACTGCAAACTGCTACCTCAATATACTACTATTGCCTTAAGTTCCCAACACCAAGTGGTCCAGGTGTGATACGTGGAAACCAGGTTGAAGCTAGAGCTTGTAACGTTGACTTACCTAATCCCCAGGTCCGGATGCTGAAAAGCCAATATTTCCAATAAGCAGGGGTCTCGAGGTTCAAAAGACCCATTATAGCCGACATGACTGAGATCGACATTATAGAAAAACACCGCAAGAAGGTGAATGACGACTAGCTCATGTTCGAAGAAAAAAAGCGGATCCAAATTCCTATTCTGGAGTCTTGGTGATCCCTATGTTTCTCTCCAAAGTTAACATCCCTAAAGTGTTGGTAGATACAGGGAGCTCCATCAACATAATTTACGCAGACACCTTGGAACGAATTGGAATTCTACTCAGTTTCCAGCAACCATATCCAAATTTAATTATGGGGCTTAATGGTGTCCTTTCTGGAGTGGAAGGAGTGATTAAACTCCCTGTTGAGCTCGGAGAGTCCCCTCGCCGAACTAAAGTAAATGTGGAATTTGTGGTTCTAAACTTAAAGTCCTCTTATGATGCTATTATGGGGCAACTTTTACTGTTTGACCTTAGGGCAATAGTATCAATGTACCACTACTCCATCAAATTTCCCACACCTCATGGTACAGGATAGGTCAAAGGAAACAAAGACATTGCTGCTAAATGTCAGGTAGTTGTTGATCTGAAAGGAAAAAAGATTCACTACCTTCCGAAGATCTCAATGGTATGTACGACAAAATCCTCACCGAGCTAACTGGATCCACGGTTGAAAGTGCGAGGAGGAAAACCTGTGGAAGAGCTAGATGTTATCAAGGTGGGGAAAGATAACCCTCAAAAAGAGCTGAAGATAGGTCATGAATTGCGACCTCTACTAAGGGGTCAGATCATCAACTTTCTTCAAGAAAACATTGATGTCTTCGCTTGGGAACACTCCGACATGAAAGGGATTGACCCAAAAATTGCGTGTCATAAATTGGAAATTGACCCTATGATACGACCAAAACAGCAGCAACGTCAGCCTTTAAACCCGGAACGATATGAGGCTCTAAACAAAGTATATCGCAAAGACAGTTTTTCACTACCAAGAATAGACCAGATGGTAGATGCTACTGTCGGTCATGATTTACTTAGTTTCATGGATGCATATTCAGGTTATAATTAAATCCTCATGTATGAACTTGATCAAGAACACACAGCCTTCATTACCGATCGAAGTTTTTACTGTTGTAAAGTGATGTCATTTGACCTCAAGAATGTTGGGGTAACCTACCAAAGCTTGGTTAATTCTATGTTTGCCACGAAAATTGGTAAGATCATAGAAGTGTATGTCGATGACATGTTGGTTAAAAGCACGGATGCTAGGAATCATCAGCAACACCTTGTCGAGATGTTCGGAATTTTAAGGACATATGGAATGAAGCTGAATCCCCAAACATGTGCCTTTGGTGTAAGCTCGGGAAAATTTTTTAGGTTACTTGGTAAATCGAAGAGGGATTGAAGCGAACCAGAAAAGATAAGGGCCATTGTTGAAATGCATCCCCTAGCTAGGACTAAGGAAGTTCAGAGCTTAAATGGGCGAATAGCTACTCTTAGCCGCTTCATGTCAAAATCACCAGACAAATGCAAGCCTTTCTTTGACGTAGAAAGGGAAAAAGATTTGAGTAGACGCCCGAATGCCAGCTCGCATTTGACCATTTGAAGTCACATATGGTACAACCACCAGTGCTATTCTACTTAGCAGTATCTGAACATGCCGTTAGTGCAGTGCTGACTAGGGAGGAGAAGGGAGTACAATACCCTATTTATTACATTAGCAAAGCCCTACATGAAGCCGAACTCTGTTATTCTCCGTTGGAAAAGTTGGCTTACGCGGTTATTACGGCAGCTCGGAAGTTAAGGCCCTATTTCTTGGAACATCCAATCGAAGTCTTAACCAATTATCCATTAAGGCAGTGCTACAAAAACCGATACTTTAAGAAGGATGGTAAAGTGGTCAGTTGAACTGAGGCAATTTGATATAAGGTATAAACCACGCACCTCCATAAAAGCCTAAGCCTTGGCTGACTTCATTGCTGAATTCAGGTCGGACCCCAAAGAAAAATCGCATCCTCACATGCCTTGGAAACTCTTTGTGGACGGATCCTCTACAGACGTCCGAGCTGGAGCTAGGATTGTGTTGATAAGTCCAAACTAACAGGTGTTTTGCGAAACACTACCATTTGATTTCTATGCGTCTAACAATGAAGCCGAATATGAATCCTTTATCGCTGACCTACGAATGACCAAGGAGATGAAAATTGACCACTTAATTGCATACAGTGACTCTCAACTAGTAGTAAACTAGGTCAATGAAGCCTACCAAGCAAAAGAAGAAAGAATGAACAAATACCTTCAGCTCGTCAAGAAGGAGCTAAAGATTTTTGAGAATATCCAGGTCGAAAGAGTTCCACGAACTCAAAATGGATATGCTGACGTTCTAGCTCGGTTGGCAACAAGTGAAGGGATTGAAAGATTTGATAGTATCCCAGTAGGAAAGATTTGTTACCCTACCATTGAGGAATCCGAGGCTATTTATATGACTACCGACCTCAAACCAACATGGATGGATGAAATCATTTTGTATTTGCAAACAGGTGCTTTCCCTGAAGATCTCATCATGGCAAGACAGCTACGAATAAGGGCAGCAAAGTATACGCTAATTGACGACTTTCTATATAAGTGAGGATATTCTGTAACCCTGCTTAGGTGTTTGAATGAAGAAGCAACACTAAATGCCATGGAAGAAGTACATGAAGGAATATGTGGAAACCAAGCTGGAGGACAGTCATTGGTTCACAAGATCATGTGACAAGGATATTTTTGACCAACCATGAAAAAGGACACATTTGAATTCACTAGAAAATGTGACAAATGCCAACGATTTGCTCCCAACATCAACCTCCCACCTAGAGAGCTGAATTATGTAATGATACAATGACCTTTTGCTAAATGGGGGGTCGATTTAATCGGTCTCATGCCAACAGGAAAGGGAGGCACCAAGTTTGCAATTGTGGCAGTTGATTACTTCACCAAGTGGGTCGAAGCTGAACCACTAGCCAAAATAACTGAGCACAAAACTATGGAATTCATATGGAAGTCAATCATATGTAGATTCGGAATTTCACACTCCACAGTATCAGATAGCGGGAAGCAATTTGATAATGTTCGCTTTACAAATTTCTGTAAAGAGCTTAGAATACAAAAGCATTTCTCCATGCCAAATTACCATCAGGCTAATGGCCAAGTTGAAGCTATTAATAAGATCATCAAGCATACGTAGAAAGCAAAGTTTGATAATCTTAAGGGAGGATGGGCAGAAGAACTCCCCGGTATGTTATGGTCTTATCTCACCACGTCCAGGAGCAGTACTGGAGAAACTCCTTTTTCTTTAGCTTTTGGGATGGAAGCTGACATCCCACTTGAAGTCAAAATCCCTTCAGTTCAGACTTTGACATATAGTGAAGACATGAACGAACAAGTGTTACAAGGAGAATTGGATTTGATAGAAGAAAAAAGGGATATGGCAGAAATCAGAAATGCGGTGTACGAACAACGCAATGCAAGGTACTACAATAAAAAATCGAAGAAGCGAGAATTTGAAGTTGGCGACCTTGTTTTAAGAAAAGTCTTTTTGGCCACAAGAGAGCTCAACTCTGGATATCTATGACCTAACTGGAAAGGTCCTTACAAAGTAACTAAAGTATTACTTTGGAGAGCCTATGAATTGGAGGATATGGAGTGGAGACCCCTACTACATCCCTGGAATGCGGAGCATCTCAAAAAATATTACCAGTAAAGATGTAGTTGTATTATGTATCACATGATTATCCATAATAAAAGCATGTTTTATATAAATGGTGTGATAATATCAAAGCCCTACTCATGAGTAGGCCAAGCTGAGGTTGCATGTGCTGCAACACTTAGTGAAAATTCCTAAGAGGAATATCAAAGCCCTACTCATAAGTAGGCCGAGCTGAGGTTGCATGTGCTACAACACTAGTAAAAATTCCTAAGATGAATATCAAAGCCCTACTCATGAGTAGGTCGAGCTGAGGTTGCATGTGCTGCAACACTTAGTGAAAATTCCTAAGAGGAATATCAAAGCCCTACTCATGAATAGGCCGAGCTGAGGTTGCATGTGCTGCAACACTTAGTGAGAATTCCTAAGAGGAATATCAAAGCCCTACTCATGAATAGGCCGAGCTGAGTTACATATGTTTTAAATACTCAGTAAAATTTCCTATGAAAGAAGGAGATTTCTCGAAACTGGTTTATAAGTAAAGGATTGAACTAAGGTTGCATTTGTCATTACACTTAGTACGGTATCTTGAGAGAATGTGTTGTTAGTAAAGTGACATAAAAAAGGCCATATGCATTGCAAAATGCTCAAGTTCAGAAAAATACACGAAATCATTGCTAAAATTAAGTATTTGATAAAGACGAAATTAAAGTTTCATTCAAAACAAAATCAAAAGCTACAAAAGTTGTTTAGAAATTCTTAAATTTTTTAACCAAAATCTAAATCACATAAGAACTACTGAGCTGGAGGGTTCTGAGCTGGGAAGTCCTGAGGAGGAACGTATGCATCTTCTTCAGCAAGCGTAATCCGAACTCCCATCGTCAATGATAGTTGCTTCAGCTCTTCCTTCTGCTCCTTATATACCTCCGCTAAGAACTCAGTGTTCCAATCTGGCTATTCTTTATTGATATACTTAATAATTTCTCCTAGGGCCAGCACATAGGCGTTTTGAGCTAAAGCATCGAACTCTGGAGAAGCCCTCCATTCTTCCACTGCTTTAATAGCCCTTAGCTCAGCCTATTTTACCCTTTTTATGGTTGTCGTTGCCCTAGCTGTTGCTATGTCAGCTCTTTCCTTTTCACTTTCAGCTCGGGCACTCGCCTTCTCGCCTCACGACCTCAATGGTTGAACTTCGTCCATTAGCTTTTGTTCCTTGGTCAGACTGACATTGAGTTTGTCTCCCATTATATTAAGATGATCCTCGTAATTCTTTTCTTTTTCAGCAAAGATCGCCCTTTCTGCTTCCACTTTCTCATATTGGTCTAAAAGATAATGAAAATTATGTTAAAAATCACAATAATTATAAAAATAACAAAAACATATAACTTTACCTTTTCAGCTACCGACATCATATGGAGGATAGCTCTGTGGTTATAGAGCTGAGCTGAAATAATGTTTTCCCCAATGGGCATGTCAACCACGAACTACTGCTCCTTATCAGTTCAGCTCCTAGTCATAAGGACAGTTGATTCCCTCAATGGAGTGGGAAGTGCAGCTATTGACTCCCTGAATGGAAAAGGAGCTCGGAGATAGTCTAGAAAGACCTTAGGACAGCGCCCAATTAAACCATCGATATTTGGCCTCTACAAATCAGGGCATTTATCTTGCGACCTCGAAGATGAGGCAGTGGTAGGGATTGCAAGTGGTAGGGTTGAGGAGAATTAGGTAGCACTGTTGGAATAGGTATAGTAGAAGATTCCTCAAAACGACGACACTTCACAAGAGGTGGTTCGACCTCGACCTCAGTTTCAACCTCTTCAGGAACTTCTACATGTACCATTTTTTCTTTTTCCTTAGCTGCTTCAGCTAAGGCAGCCACTTTTGCCGCTCTGAAGTTCAGCATATCTTGATCTTGACCTAAGGAAGAAGATGATAAAACATCAGTTCCCAAACTCGAAGTCAGCAAAATCAATCAAACTCAAATTTACTTACGAGAGGATGTGGGAGCTGAAGTTGGAGGTCGGCTCGATGTAGGAACAAAAGTAGCAGGTCAACTTGACGATGAGGTCTAAGGTGCTGACCGAAGTAAACCCGCCTGTAGAGATGGCTCGGCTCGGCCCATGCCAACACGAGCTCGGCTCGTGCGAGTACATTTCACGTAATGTTTCTTCCAAATTCCTATATGTAATAGGTATATTAAAAGTTAAGGCATTTGAAATTCT
>CAIGRF010068269.1:4727-25334 GCA_903798235.1 Fraxinus ornus | reverse complement strand
GATTACCAATATTTCCAATTTCAATGAGTTTTTCCTTTGCATTGTTTTCAAATGTGTCCATCCTTCTTTTTGAAGTTCGATGGTCTAGTTTTATCTCCGGTCATGTGCTTTGAACACCTGCTATCCAAGAACCATTTGCTTGTTATCTTCTTTGGTACCTACAAAAATAATTCAATTTTTGATTTTTGGTATCCACACAAGCTTGGGTCCTTGGTAATTAGTTTTAGTCGATCCTCGAGTCCACTTGTTTTTACTTTCAAAGTGTAACTTCTTTTTTGTTAGACAATTACAGGCAATATGTCCATCCTTGTTGCAAAAGCTATAAGTAGCTTTTGAGGGAATTGTATTTGAGGCTTCGAAAAATAAATTTTTGAGAGATTTTTGTTTCAAAATGGTTTATATCCAATGCTTCCTTTATCAAAAGCATAATTTTTTTTATCACCGAGTATTAAATCAAATTTCTTTTTCCTTTGAGTGAATTTAAAAACAATAATTGTCAAAGTCTTCAACCTCTTCTTTCAAAGAGCAATTTTCTTTATACAGTGAATCATAATCATTTTCCTTTTTACTTTCTAAACTTTTCTCCATTTCATTTTTTAATAACTTGTGTTTCTTTTTAAGAATAAAATGACTAAGAGCGAGTTTTTCAAATTATTCTAAAACTTCATCATAAGAAGAAGATAAATCATCATATGAGAATTTTTCAATAGAATTTACCTCATCATCGATTGCCATGAAGCACATGTTGGAGATCTCTTCTTGACTTTCATTTTCATCGCGATCATTATCGTCGCTTTCAACACATGTTGATTGGAGTGCCTTTTTCTTGAGATTTCTCTTTTTGTTTGGACACTTGATTCTCTTGTAATTGGGTTTGTCACAATCGTAACAAATAATTTTCTTGCTTATTTCTTCGCTCTTTTCATCGTTCTTTTGAAACTTTAGATTATTTCAAAAGCCTCTCCATTTTTTGACAAGAAGCACAAAATCATCAAGCTCTTCATCGCTCATATGTTCACTTGAAGTTCCTTCTTCAATTACCGATTTGAGGGAAATTTGATGCCTAAGAGGCTCTTTTGATTTTTCCTTGCTTTTTCTCGTCCTTTCCTTGGTTTCGGCGTTGTTGAGTTCGTATGTCATCAAAGTTCCATAGAGTTTCTCCAAGGGATAAGAGTTGTTGTATTTGGTGTTCTCTATCAACATCATTAATGAGCTCCAATCTTCTGAAAGAGACCTAAGCATTTTACTTACAAGCTCACCGTTAGTAAATTTACAATCAAAACCCTTGAAGCCATTAACAATATTGGTGAAGTGAGTAATAATGTCAACAATAGGTTCGTCTTATTTCATGAAGAAATTTTCAAATTCTTTGACCAAAAGATTAATTTTGGTTTCTTTTACTTTAATCGTGCCGACATGAGTGACTTCTAAAGCATGTCATATATTATATGCAGAGTCACATGTGCTAATACGATTAAACTCATTTTTAACTAAGGCACAATAGAGTGGGTTTTTGGCTCTAGCATTCAATGACAATTTTCTTTTACGATCTTCATCATATTCTTCTCTAAGTTTAGGACTAGATTGATGGGATTTTTCATCAATTTTAATAATCTTGGTGGACACATAAGGACAAAATTCAATGACTTCCCAAATATTATGATATATTGATTAAATGTAAATCATTATTCTAACTTTCCAATAATTATAATGTGTGCCATAAAAAAAGGGAGGTCGATTCGTGAAATGCTTTTCGAGATTCGAAGGTTGCTGTAGTTAGCCATTGCTCAAGATTGTAAAGTCTAAATATTAAAATGAGCACCTTACTGTGATACCAATTGATAGTCCAAGAATAGCTAATCGAGAGGGGGTGAATTGATTTTTAAAACTTTTTCAAAAAATTAATCAATAATCAAGTACGTATTAACTAGATAGAATAATTTAAATAATAAGCACGAATATGAAAGCAATAAGTAAAGGTGGATAGAGAATGCAAACGATATAATTATGGAGGTTCGATCCAACACAATGATCTACGTCCTCCGTTACCAAGCTCTCCGACACGATCAAGACCAATTTTCACTATGTTGATTGACTTATGGTGCAATCCAATCCTTTACAAAGCTTCCAATAACTTACAAACAAGGAGCATCGATCCTTATACAATGTTGGGTTTTACGAGACCTGAACACGATCCATAAGTTTAAAGAAAACTGATTTTACAAATTGAAACTTCTCTCTTAATAAATGATATGATCACAATTAAGTACTCAAAGATAAATGGGCTAACACTTTAATAAATAGTAATGAATGAAATTCAAGTGTTAGGTATGAAAAACTTTGATGTGTAGAATGATTTTTAAGAGTTATTGGTTAAAAGTTTTTCGAAACTAAAATGATTTTATAATATTAAATGATATGAGAAATCAATACAGTTTTGCTCAAAAGAATCTCACTTGAATGCTCTTAAGTTGTATTAATGAATGACAAGTGAGTTGATATTTATAGCAGTGGAAAACGTGAGATTCTTTGTCGAACTGGACGATCATCCGAATGTTCGGAACATTACCGGACGACTGAATAGCCGTTACTTCGTCAGAAATCAGAACGTTGTTACTTGATTTTTCAAGATAAGTGATTCTAATACGATTGAAAATCAAGTTGAAATTCTAACATTTGAAAAATAATTTTTGTGCAAACATTTTACGAAATACATTTTATCGTGCATAAAAATTCACTTGATCTTTCAATAAGCCATTGCTAAGGATTAAAGTATTTTGTCTTTACAAATGAGATCAAACATATAGTTCTAATATCTTCAATTGATTTAGCGCGAGTGCACGATTTGTTGCTCGATTTTGAATTTAACGCAAAGTGCTCTATTTGTCTCCAATTGTTTTGGTCCGAGTGCTCGATTTCCAAGCTCGATTGTGAATGCTTTATTTCCATCTTGATCTTTCTTGATCATCACATTTACATCCTTTGGTAGCAATTGTTTTGTCTCCAATTCGATCAAGTTCGGAACATGTAACATGAAGACTCGAATACAAATGTTAAAGATGAAAATACTTTGTTTGTTATAATCAAAGCATAAGATCGATCATAGGTCAACAAAATTATCTCCTTGGATGTTTTTTCTTCTTCTTCAAACCTACGGAAAGATGTATGACAAGATATGCAATTCGTGTTTTGCAATAAAAGCCTCTTGAAAACTTTGCAAAGAAATGTGTATTTTAATTTCCAATGCTCTTTTTTCTATATGCATGGTGCATTTATGTACAAGAGCCTCCAAGCTTCCTCCCTTTTATTTGTACATGAAGATTTGTATTTACGACACAAGAAATAAGTAAAAAATTGTGTCCTAATTACTTTACAAGAAGAGGTTGATTCAAAGAAAGAAAATAATTGCTATTGGGAGCCTATGCGATTACATGCAAATGGCCTGCAATTGCACATGCTAGTACTTTAAGCTCCAGGATTTGAAACTGGAGTCTTGCGATCGCAAGGGATATGCTTTGCATTGCAAGACATATTATTTTCATTATTTACGATTTGGTCTCTGTCTTTTCCTCTTTGTTCAGTTTCAGTCCTTTCTTCTTTGCACTTTTATTTCTTCATCTTTAAATCTTCATAATTTGATTTTTTACATTTCAAATAATCCGTTATTGATCCGATACAAGTTCCAAAAATTTGCAAATATATCCCCAAATTTTCAAAACACTAGATTTGACTCTCAAACTTGTGAATCACTTTTGATTGTTCCATTAATGTTTCGAATTGATAAATTACAATTCATTTAATTATCAATTGCCTCGAATCAACTTCAATTATGCTCCAAAAATGCATGTTTAAGTGGGTTGCTTCCAAGTACATGGCCGATTCGAATGGATTGTGACCTATTCAATTGACGATCCAAATGTCTAGTGGATTGAACTAGGGTTCGGATCATCGATTTTCTGATCGAACTGGCTAGTCCTTTTTATGAACTATGCACTATGTTAGTAAGTTCATTTTCACATTTTTTTTTTCTAATATTTTTTGGACATGAAGCGCCAACAAAAAGGGCATTCTAAGTCTGTGTTGCTCTATTTCTAGTAAAATTACTATTAACAAGGTGAAAGGGGAAATTTATTTTCCTTGAGGTTGGGAAAATTTTCAAACAAAAGATTGATATGTTGTGTTGGGAAAATAACATAAATTTACCGTGCACTAATTTATATTCAAAATAACTTTTATAGTAATTAAGAACTTGGAGAGATTCTTTGACTCATTGAATTGAATGAACAGAATAAAATAGAAATTAAAATTGTGGAGGTAGGAGTTCGATTCTTTTTTCTAAAGACGATAATATCTTGTACCGGTGCTGATAATCTTTCGGATTCGTCTTTCAAGATACAATGACCTCGATTTATAATAGTAGCACTCCAAATTATAAAAACCCGGTAAACTTACTAATATTTTGATATCTCTAAAATTGGACAAGGAATAAAAATGCAAGAAAATAATATTCCGGATTGAAATACAAAATTCGAAATAGTAGGAAAGAAATATTATTTTTGCAGCAGAGAATTAGAAACGATTTTGGAATGAAGAAAATCCAACATATGGAACAAATTCATAGAAGTTGAAAAGTTGTGTCAAAAATAGTCGAAAACTTGTGTCTTGAACATATACAATATGTCTAAACAAACAGCTTAATAGAAAATCGTCAAATTCTAGAAGATGCCATTGTCGTGCACAAAAAATTCCAGAAGAAAAATAAACAATATAATTAAATATATTATTTAATTAATAACAAAATAATATAATTCAAATATTATTTTACAAAAAAAAATATATACCAACTTGAGCCAAGTTCAAGTGTCATCTTTTAGTCTTAATTTTTTATTCACTCAAAATTGGTTTTGAGAAAATAAATATACTACGTCGATCTATTAGAGGAGTAGAACACACTGGCCAAAGAACTCTTTCGTCCGGCTACCGAAATCTACTTAAATAACTTGTCAAAAGTTGGTCAAACTAACTTTATAAACCAATTTCCAACATGACTCCTCGTGCCACAAGTTGATGAAATAAAAATATAACTTCATTAATGGATAATGAAGGGTAGATATTATTGCAAATTAAATTGTGTAACCAAATAATTGTTTAGTCAATAAAGAATGTCACTGTTGAAGTAAATGTGGCAGTTTCGACCCTCATTGATTTTATCGAGTTCATAATATCCTCGCATTTCTTCATTCACGATTTTATGTATGTTCAAATTAAGTTGTTGCTAGATATTAATTATTTTGATGATGAAATATTATATGAAAACGTTAAGAGTTAGTTAGTAGAGTCAATATCTAACTTGACCCCAGTTGCGATCAAATAATGTGAATATGTACTATATAATTTCCATTTAAATTAAATAAAAAGTTTGTGTGTCGTTGAAGGTGTATTCTGTTGGTATGTGCATTCTTTTGCAAGATGATGAAATTAAGTCTGAAAGCTGCTATGCAGAGGCACTGATCCAATTTTTGTCATCTGAGAAGTAGACAGAGTCAGTAATAGCTGGATTTTGTTTCTTCAACCCCAAACCTCTCACATCATTTCTCAATTTCTCGCACCTTACATAGCAATTTGGATAACGTCCTTACTATTCCAATAATCTCTCACCCACCCAGTGCTCGTGTTTGATTATAAAACATTTCACGATTAAAGAAAAATCAATGCTAATATTAGAAAAATCAATACTAATATTTTGATTTGGGTTGATAAATGGCATTGTGCTAATTTTCCATTTTAGGGAGTGACCATATATGGAAAAGATTGGACGACCCTCTCTCATGCGCGCGGCTCCTAGCTTCTGTTTGGCATGAATTAAAAATCTAAATTTTAATTTAAGTCAAAAACAACAAATCATTTTAATCATGTTTTTCATAGGGCCCACAACTTTTCATCTATACATTTCATTAATTTCTATCAAAATATATACTGAAAATCTGATTTTAATCCCAACCAAACATGAGCTAGTTCTAATATGGAGAACTATAGTTAATTTTATTTAACTTACAACTTTAATTTGTCTTGATCACATCATTTAACTTTAATTTACTTTTAATTTTAGCTCTCTTTACTAAACTTATCGTCATAATCTTACATCAACATAAAAGTTGACATCATTCTAAAGTCATATTCTCAGAAAATATGATATATAATCACGTTGTGTCAAAAAAATAAATTATATTTATAAAGACCAACGATAATTCATCGGGGAGAAGTTAAATTGTTTGGCCAACTCATTATTTTCTCAAATTCATTTTGAGCAACATATTTTATGACATCCACAATTTTTATCAATTTTATCAAAATCTAGTAAAAATCTTATTTTTAACTAAACCAAATGTAAGCTTACAGATTTTGCAGCCATGACATGATTTGCCTAGAAATAGGAGTTCACGGAGGATTGTAATTTAAAAGTAAATTAAAGTTTGATGATTTGATTATGACAAATTAAAGTTGGGTGATCTAAATGAGATTTTATTGAAGATTAAGCGACCAAAAATGAAATTTAACTCATAAATATATTATTATTATTATTATCAAGACAGTCAATTGAAGAAGCAAGAATATTATTTATTTACTAATAATTAAAGATTAAAAAAGTGTAATAAAAATGAAGATATTTTTTTGTGAAAAGAAGTGGAAGCTGCATGCCTAATTAGTTTGATGTGCAGCAGTAATGAGAGGATCAGTTTCAAGTGATGAAACTGATGATGACTTCTTCAATAAATTCTTGTTAGCTTCCGAATAAGAAGAAGACACTGGTAATACTGAAGCAGTATTGGAAGACATCGAAGATTGTGTTGTGAGCTCTTTTGCCCTCTCCATTTCAACTATCCAATCGGTTGTATACAGAACATAGAACATGAGCAATACGCATGAAGCCTGAGCTACTAGCAAGCCAAGCCATAGCCCACTAAACCCCATTTTCAGCACAAATCCCATCAGTATGGCCACTGGCATTCCCACTAAATAAAATGAACCCAAGTTGATATTTGCTCCAATACTAGGCCTTGCACTTCCCCTCAACACCCCACAACCGGTGGTTTGTGGGCAGTTCCCAAGCTCGCATAGCCCAGCTATGGGTAATGCTACTGCAGTGAGATCAAGAATTTCCACATCTTTTGTGAAAAACCGGCCCCATGTATGCCTCATTAGGGTGGTGAACCACATGGCTGCAAAACCTAATGCCACTGCACAAGTGATCGAAACTATCATTGAAATTCGTGCTTTCTCCGGTCTTCTAGCGCCGAGCTCGTTCCCAACTCTGGTGGAGACACCAAGGCTGAGGGCTGATGGAAACACATAGACTAAAGAGGTTATTTGGATAAGGATTCCCATGGAAGCAATTGTGGCTTTGGGGTTTGCTAGGAGTCCACAAAGCATAATCATGAACTCATACCACCACCACTCAAGGCAAACTGAGATACAGTTTGGCACAGCTAAGGCTAGTAAAGATGACCACCCGCGTAGGCAATCCATGCTTGGAGCCACCCACGAGTCCTTATCTACACCAGAAAAGTATATGAACAAAGAGAGCAGGAGGAGGAGATTGAGATTTGTCCAAGCCATTGCCAAGGCCACTCCGGCTACGCCCATTTTGAAATGTGTTACAAGAAGAAAATTTAACGGTACATGTAGAAGAAGTGATATAGCTGAACAATAGGTCAATGGTAATGTGATGCTTTGAGTCCTGAGGTAGATTCTCAATGGATGAAGCAGTGAGAGGAAGAAGAGATCTGGAATGGCAAAGACAATGTAAGTATGAGCCATGGATGTGATTTCCTCGTCTTGGCCGCACCATAACAGGATTCTTTTCATGTTAAGCCACATCAAAGAGATAGGTATGCAGGTAGAGAGAAGAAGCAGCACCGTCCTTTGTAAGGTTAGTCCAAGGAGCTTCATTTGATTCGCACCATGAGCTTGCCCACAAATTGGTTCCATGCCCATAGCCAAACCCGAGATAACAGAATAGCCAGTGATATTTGCAACACCAATAGAAAGAGAACCCCCTGCAAGTTCAAGCTCTCCAAGGTATCCAAGAAATAGTATGGAAATCATTGCCCTTGAATATAGTATCAGCCCGGTAATAGCTGTTGGTCCTGATATTCTTCCTATTGCTTTGATTTCTTCCAATGCCTAAATGCAAGAACAAGTAAATAATAGTTAGTAAATCTTAAAGATAATGCCAAAAAAATTTGAAAACTCTTTTTTATGTGATGTGATTACCTCAGAAGTAGTAGGCCATCTATCAAGTTCTTGATTGGCTCGGTCATGATTTGTGATTTTCTTGGAGTTTAAGAAATGAGATACAAAGGAGGTTGCAGAAGATGGTTTTGGGTTGCACATACCTTTCCTTTCTTCTTGTGTTAAGATAGAACTAGTTTTGAAATGTTAAACAATAGGGTAGCTAGTAAATAGATATAAAAGCCTGTATATATATAGGAAAAAGCCACCGAAGAAAACGTTGAGAAGCAGTGCTAGAGAGGTATGTGTCGGGAGGTGATTGGATGGAAGATATAACTGTGTTTTAAATTGTCCAATGATAGAATGACACGTGTCATTATGTAAAACTTTGTATTAAATATGATATACATATAACATGATCCATATATATATATATATACACACACCTACAGGGATTGGAACTGTTGCATGCTTCTAACAGACTTGTCAACAATTCAACAATCAAAAAGCGGCTACTAGTTTTTGTGGGACCAATCCATCTTTTCAAATCCACCTCCTAATCCTTCCCAACTTTGGCTGCTCGTAGCTATGTTTTCCTAGTAACATCTCGTAAGCACCTCTCTGCTAAGACATAAAAGTACTGGTGAACTGGTACGGTTTCCGGATCAATAAATAGAGTTATTAGCAATTATTTCGAGTCCTCCAGCAGGAGGCAAGTTGGAATCCAAGAAACAGTGAAGTGCCTTCTTTAATGTCAATTTTGGTCTAGTTTAATCAATCTTCTAAGCACACACAAACAGAGAGAGAGAGAGAGAGAGAGCGGGGAGGGCAAAGATGTTGGCATGTCCCAACACAAGTGAAGCAAGTCAGTCTGAGCACGAGTTTTGTTGTCTAGGATCCCATTTTAACTGTCAAATACTGCTTGGTTTGTAGAGGAACAAACTTCATTAAGTAATATTAAGTAATTACTTTGAGGCCCCATCCATCTGATATGGTTCTATGTTTTCACTTGTCTTATTATGAAAACAGATTACTTTACAAGGCATACCAAATTGGGTACAGTTGGGAAATTTGTGGTCTAACTCTCTCAATTTATTCAAGCAAGTAAAGGATGACGAAAAGAGCCAAATCTGGTGGGTTTTATCTTCTACCATCTTAAAAATTTGCATTCTTAGTTGCTAACAAGAGCTGAGTTGGTGTCATGGTGTTGCAAAATACGTGGGGAGACGGCCAAATAGAAACAACAGAACTCATCTCGCAAGAAAAGGGAAAGGCCGCTGCACATTAATTCGTGGGAATCACACTACTAGTATATGGTTGCAATATAATACGAGTACGTGCTACAATTGTAACCATTTAATTTGTATCCCTTTCTCACAGCAGAGGATGAGAATGCCTCAAAATGGGGACCTGAAATTGTAAAAGCAAACAGAATACCCTCCTCTCAAACAAAAGGTCACTCAACTTCTGTACATATATTTTCCCTAAGCAACAGTCTGAGATAAATACTGAAGAAAAAAGAAAAGAAAATCAATTCTCCATTTGTTCTTTTATGCAGGAAAAAACAATTATTATCTCGAAAAATTTGCGTCATCCATCGTGTCAGGCCACATGTGTGCACAGAGCTCAATAAGTTGGCAGTTGACAGAGCACTTTCCCTTCCTGCTGAAATGCACGCAGGTAACAGTACAGTCCAAAACATTACTGTTTCTATTCTACTTTTCCATACACGTTCTCTGTATTTTGATCTAAAGGCAGAATCAAATTGATGAGCCTTCAACAGGAATCTCCTATCATAAATAGGAAATTGGAGTTTATAATATATTGCAGGTTGTTAATAAAAATTTACAAAATACACTAAACAATTCTTGAACTGAATTGCAAGCAAGATTTAAGCAGCTTGACATATTACATTCTAGTATGATTATTAAAATTATTCAATGTCCTTCAGTAACATTAATTTTTTTTTTTTTAGTATGATTATCATGAATGTCCTTCAATAATATTGGTTCTGTAAAAACACTAAACAAAAAAGATCAACAATTCTAATTTACAATTTCTTCTAGAAATGATGATGTTCTCATATTGTCCTCTCTCCCTTCATCAAAATGTTAAAATGTTAGTAAGTAGTATATGATTTTAGAAAAGAATTACACCTACAAAATTTACAAGTCATAATATGTAAAATCTAGTGGAGAACCATATTAACAATATATTAAGATACAACACTTTATTCTGGTAATTCTATCCAGTGGTCTAAATTCCAACAGAATTTAAAATGATATTTCTGTATGTCCCAAAATGCATTTTATATCTTTTCAGCATGGAAACATACATCAGAGTGGCACAGAAGAGAAAACAACTTTTTATAGATGCTGATAAGTGCATTAAAACAAAAATTTATTCCAAAGTTGAGATGCAAGCAAAAGTAAAAGAGAACAAGTTATAAAGTCAAACTCACATAAAATCAAGCCTTCTTACCACCAATCAAGCCTTCTCACATAAAGTCAAACTCACATAAAATCAAGCCTTCTTACCACCAATCAGAGTATGAAGACAGGTCCTTGAAAAACCGTAGTTCTGAAACATTAGCCAGCAACCACAATGACAGGAACAAATAGCATGAGATTCTAACACCATCACAGTTATATCACTAAGGGGGCAACGACATTATTAAAGAAATAGTATTTTATTTCAGAATAATCCCAGTTACAAGCAGCTTATCATAGTAACAAGTACACTAGTCTTGAGAAAAATATTAGAATTGTGAAATGAAAGCTAATCTTGAGATGAAAGCTAACCTTTCTTTTCCATGATGTTTAGCCATAAAGCACCTCCTCTAGATTGGTCACGAACAAGCCTCTGATTCTGTGCAACTCATGGTGCACAACATGCAGCCACAATCCTCAATCTTAATTTGGCATTTTGTGCACAAAGAATCTATTGGTTTAAATAGCCTCTTTCAACCACAGCTTAGTTATCTGTACAGGGTCCTCATAAATTAAGACATATATTAAGACACATCTCAGACAAGTAGGTTCACCAAGACTTAAATTGTATCCATTTCCAGTTATAAGGTTTAAATGGGAACATTCTAAAAATGTTTAATAAGAATAAGCTTGATAGCTCATCATCTGAATTTCCTTACATATTGCAGAAAATTAAATTTCAATGCATCTTCAAACATATAAGCTGGACAAAAGAAGATTTTAGTCCTTGCATGTCTGTTTTGTAAAATTTTTAGCTCTTTCCTATTTTCATCATCATAATTGTGAATGGTAATTGTGGAATAGGAAATAATCATGATTTGTGATAATAATGTTCCATAAGAACCCTATTCAGCTCCTTGTCACCCATCACATATTGTTTAAATATTAGGGCAGTGCACCATTTAATTTTTCATCTTTACATAATTCAATCATTTATATAGAAGTGTTTACCACAGGAAGTGGGTATCAAATAGAGAATAAATTTGTTTGTTTTAATTGCATTGCAATGCAATGCATAAAAGTTCTGTTAACATATATCATATTTTTTTCATTTTCACATTGTGTTAATACTTTGAAAAAAGGCTACTGGGGAAGAGAAATACTTGTGCTTAGCTAAAACCTACTGGGACGATGCCAATCTAAAAGGAAATGGATCTTGCAATCCTGTAACCATAATAAATAGGTGTTCTTCTACATTTAACTGCTCTCATTTTTTCCTCCATGTGAGGGGGAGGGATTTGGGGGGGGGGGGGTAACAAATGGAAATGGATCTTGCAATCCTGTAACCATAATAAATAGGTGTTCTTCTACATTTAACTGCTCTCATTTTTTCCTCCATGTGAGGGGGAGGGATTTGGGGGGGGGGGGGGTTACATCAAATAAAAACTCAAGTTGTTAGAGAACAGCAAATATTAATAATTTATGTCCCTCTACATATGGGAGATCCATTTTTATCGAGGCCAAACCTGTCTATTTATCACAACTAGTGGTAGCAACAATATCACAATTACATGAGGCAACAATCGAGCCAAGGACCTTCGTTTGCTCCAATGCCACATTGAACAACCATTGTATAGCTCTACTGTGAGGTGTTCACTTAAAATACATACCTTGTATTAAAAGAAATATCTTATATGACATGTTTGGTGGTGTGGAAAGACTAAATAATATCTATTGATTTGAAAAGAATGAGAATTACATATTTATAAGATAATGGAAGCTAAAATAGAAATTGTGAAACTGGGAAAAACAATAATGGCCAGCTTTACAAAATATCCCAAACGCTAAAAAAACTAAGGAAACAACCTACGGTATTTCCATAAATGATTTCATATGAATCTGTCAATGAAATAAATCAGAATCTTAAGAAGGAAAGATCTTAATGTGATAGAGAAATTTCAACATATGTTTTAACTCTCTCCCTCGAGCTAGTTTGAAATTATCAATTATTCACAACTTTCTAATTATAGGTTAGAATGGCTAAAGATACATTTCATTTAATTGTAAACAACCCACCAATTCTCTTGACTAGTTCCATAGTGGCCCCTATTGTCCTATGTTAAAGGTTGGTGATTCTCATGGTTAATTGGGACTTGTTACTTATTTAGTCATTGTGGATCTGAATATCTTGTTTGGGCTAGTCCCAAAAGCTTTTGGACGTTGTTCATAGATTCTTCTGTGGTCCTTGTTTACATGATAAGCTGCCTAGAAGAGAGTCCAGTCTACCACGTTAAATTCCATAACATCTGTTAATGTCTGATAGTGCACCAATTTTTGATAGGTCAGTCTCTACCTTCATCTTTAGGCAGAGTGTCGGTTCTACCCATGGATGACAGGAGTGTCATTAACTACATGGTCCATCCTAGGGAGGCTTCTAGCCATGAAAAGCTATCGACGATTTGTTTCTGTTGAACCGACTTATTCTTATGCTTATCCTATCTTAGGATTATATGCTATGTTTATTTTTGAATTTAAATAAGGATTATGTGAGATTTAGATTGATAGAAATCTCATCTTACACATAGATGATCTTATCCCATAAGATTTGTTCTTTCTGTTTTTCAGCTCCTATTTTCTAGGAGTTAATCTCTGTAATTTCTCCTATTTAAAGGAGTGTTATTATTGAATACAATAAAACAATTGAATCCCAATTATTCAACAGTTTCTAATCTTGCTGGTTCAGTTTTTGGGGTGTAACCTTTCTGAAAGACCCTTTAGGCATTGTCTGTTGGTGGACATATCTTCCTAGGTTGAAAAGTTTGTTGGAGCAGCCAGACCAACAGATATGGTAGATGTTTTTGGGTTAGATTTAGTGATTGATCTCACCTTGTTAAGGCATCTCTTTTGGCCTTCTTATCAAATTTATCAAACCAATGAAATCTTATTTTCAACAATTGATGCTGCTTTACCAAGGGATGAGCTTCGGTTTTCTTTTCGATTTTCTTCTCTCATATTTAGTAGAGGGTGAATTGTCTTCTCTTGCATTGGACTGTTCACGTAACGTATTTGCGCATGTTGTCCTTTTGCTATCAAACCTCACATTCTTGACTGCAGTCCTTTTAGCCTTACTATTTTTCAACTGCTGTTATCAAATACACCCTACAATTTAGTTGATCACTCAAGAAATTTCAATTGTTTTATTTTTTATTTTCAACTTCTAAAGTTTGATGATATATAAATTTTTTGCGCGAGACAACTAGCTGACTTTCTGACTAAAAGACATCAAACACAATGTCCAGTAAAATCCTGGACAAGCTCAGAATGAGAAATATCTTTTTGCACCAGCAGTTGATAAATAACTTGTGAATTAGAAAAATCCTGAAAGAGGATTGATTAAAGTTTGTACTATTTGCATAAACGATATCCTAAGAACTGTTAATATGTTAAAAACTAAAACTTGACAAGGAAATGTCTAGTGATAAAGGATCTTTCAACAGGTAAGGAAAATTGTAGAAGGGGTATAATATTTCACATGTTCTGTAGAAGTATGAGGGAATGGAAAGGAAAGATGAAGGGGGTGAGGCAACCTCTCCAAGCACACATTTTTCGAGTCCTCTAATTGTGGGGCTGGAGGAGGAATTGAACTCAAACTGCACCAAAACCTTCAATCAATTATTTTTGTTTATTGATAGGGATAAAATGCTGAAGCCTTGAAAAATATGTTCCGATCTGGTCATTATTATTACAAATCAAACAAAGGGAAGTGTCGGTCCATTATCCCCCTTCCCCTCAAGGACTCAAAGCAAGACTGAAGGTTATCTATAACCCTTCCATAGGAGAAGGATTGGAACCCTCCTTCCCAAGAGGAAGAATTCGAGCCCTCCTTGTTCCCTTGTGAAATCAACTTACCTTTAACGAATTCATCAATACTCTGTAAACTTATTCTTGGCTCAAATAAAATGATTATCAAATCAATGCTGTTCAGCTGTAGTGTCTTTTGCTCTTGCGCTTCCAATCATAATCCATGGAGAACATTAAGATACAATTCACAAAACTACCCCTTCCATCTAGGCGAAGCCATTGATACTAGAATTCTAAACTTTACCTAACTGAAAACACATTTGAGGGGGCTAGAAATGGTATGCAGAATTTTAGAATGAATTATTGATTTCCAAGTCATATCACAGCTGCCCAAACCTGGACCAGATGAAGCTATTTCAAATAAGGTTTTATTACTGATGATTTTCCAGTAGTTTTTGATAAACATTAAAGGATTAGATTTCATATGAACTAGTTAAAATACAATGAAGATGAAAATGGGAAAAAAGGAGACAAGAAAGGCGCTGGTTATAGAAATACCACGAAATCAGAAATTCTTGCTTTTATCATACTTACTGAAATGGCTAATATCAGGGACATCATGCAACAGAAGTCTCAAAAATAAAAATAAAAACATGAATTTATACTTGTAAAACTTACTTTTCTGTTTTAATACTTGTATCTGAATTAATGCAGAAGATTTCACAAAAACTAGAGAAAAAGAAGGTGTTGTATATTTAGCTCATATAGAGTGGAAATAAAAATCTCTGCTTCACTCCTTGTGGACTATGTACATCGCCGAACCACGTTAAATACTTGTATTGATTTCTCTATACCACTTCTCTATTATTTTGCATTTAAAATCCAACGGAAGGAAATGCCGAAAACCATCATAACATATGTGCTTTGTTCTAATCCCTTTCATCGACCTTCAGTTCCATGTACATTCAATAAAACCCGCAGCTTGATGGCAAGCTAGACATTAGCTAGAAGTGATGGAGTCAAGTAAATGTAGAATATTATGCCAAATAGAGTTTTCACCGTCTGACAGTAAAAATGCTTTCACTTGAGCATGAAATCATATAGAAGTCTCACTTTTCCAACCATCCATTATCTTTACCAGGGTCAACGCTGGAACAATTTTATAACACTTTTCCAAGTAATATCTGAAATGTTCAATCTTCGTTTTAATGTTCACTACATTTTTGACATTTAGCATGCACATTAATTTATAAATAAATCACCAGAACAGAAATATGTCATACAGCCCTTGAGCAAATTTAGAGATCCCTTCGCTTCTTTTCTAGTTTCTAAGAAAGATTGCAGATCTCAACAATTTAACAGCAGTATGTCTTGTTATATATTTAAAGAAAAAATATATGCAAAATATTGCAATATGTTAAATTGCTCTCAGTTTAAAAACATAGGTACCTCAATTGTAGGTCCTTGATTTGTCCACTTTTCTGGGGGAACAGCCAAGTCGACTAAAGCCCAAAAAGACATGCAGTGGGTGCTAACGACGCTTAGGAATTGCCACCATTAAAAGTTGATACCATGATCTAGCTCTAAGTGACACAATTACCTTTTTCAAAATAAATGATTCATTATTTAAACGGCCAAAGAATTTTTAAGCATGAGAAGCAAATGAAAAGGGCTTTTATTTTTGGAGATTTTGGACTTTCAGAGATATACCACTCCATAATTTTGCTACTATAGAAGTCTTTCCTTCAAATTTATTTCGCCCTATAGAAGAATCATTTATGAAGATAACAAGCAGTATACTAAACGTATAATCACAGCAAAAAACGAAATGGAAAGAAGAGTTCTGAAAGGAAGCACAAATTTCTGAGATACACATGCCCTGGAAAAAGATGTAATATCCACATATTAGCTTATTTTTTAAGAATGATCTAGGATAAACGGTTAAGAATTAAACATTTGCTGAAGATACGATTAAAAACTTCTTTAGATGAAGCTGATTCTATGCAGGAATAACATTGAAAATATACACCTCCAGTCACCATCCTTTTGAATTCAAGAAAACATATATTGACATTTATTATTGTCCACAAAAAGAATAACATGCAGAAACCCACAGTTCATCTTTATTAGCAAACGAAATACAATATTAAAGTAGTCTAAAGAAGTGGATGGACAAGTACTTTTAGACCTATTCCATATTATTAATATATTTTTCTAGCTTAAGATCCAAAAGAAAACTATATGCCTACAATTAAATGCTACCATGTATATTAGACATTTTTTGTATTTCCACAAAAGGAATTTGCTCCAATTCAGAGATGCGTCCCTATCATGAAATTTTATTAATTCACTGTGATCCTTTTGTTGATCACTTAGTTCATATATGTTTTTAATATACAACTACAAATTTTAAAACACTCATGCTGAAGCATCAAGTGTCCTTTTTTTTTTTTTTTATAACTGTGAATGTTCGGGCATCTTGTGAGCACCTCGACTAATCTCACGAGACCTTGAAGTTTACGGTTGGGTACTCACTTCAGTGGCCCTGAGGGGATTCGAACTGGTGTTCATTGGACAGCAAATCCAAAGCTTGATCAATTGAGCAATCTCTCAGGTTAAGTGTCCTAATAAGAGAATCCAGTATTTTTCTTCTCCATTGAACATAAAAAAAAATTATTTCTCTCTTCGTAGTTAAATTATAAACTTCGTTACCAATAATGCACTTCCTTCTCCATAAACTCAAGCCTATTTTCCAGTTTATGATTGACAGCAACAGTGAAGTTTGACCAAATCTTTTAACTGCTTTCTCATTTGAGAAGTGAAATGAAAACTATAATGAAAACTCTGTTTTATAGCATAACTTGACAAATTACAATTTTTAACATGGTCTGAAGTTTCAATAACATGAAAAGTCTTGGAAATATAAAACTCAAACTTCTGAAAGGTAATTCAAAAACAGAGTTACTCTCTATTAAGTTTTTGCCTTGTTTACCCTATAACTTACCTTTCAGTCACTATGGTGAATAAGGGGACCTCCTTTTCTCTCCTTTCTCAGTCCGGTCCGTCATGCAGGTATCAACTCAGCCCGGATCTTGCTTCCCTTGCACAAACTACCCCGTCAATTATGAACATTGTAATTATGGTGAACTTTAGGAATAAACTAACTTGTTTCTTTTAAATGTTAATTCCATTGTCATGATGATTTAACTTTGAATATTATCAACCGTTTCACGAGTAAATGGACATTAGAAAGTCTTATTGGAAATCTTATAGTTTCATATATGCTCTTTTGCATCTCTTTCTTATCTCTGAAAATGGAAATGCTCAGGCATTTCAAAAATTTGAACTATAATCCTAAATAGTACATGGCGGATGTGTTTATTGTGATACCAAGTTGGATGCACGATCTTCACAATTCCACTAACTTAATACACCGTGATATTTACAATCTCCTTCACATATCTATGATCATAGTGCCAGGATGTTACTCAAAATACCACTATTATCTACAGTTCAAGAACTCTCTTATGGAACTTGTATTAGCAGAGAGAGAAATCTCTTTCTTTGCATGGATCATAAAACTGCTGAATTAATGAATTAACTTGATATCTGTTAGAGCCTTTAATTATAGACTATATGATAGTCATTAAGAGAAAATCTCTTGTTTTCCATGTATCATAAAACTGATGAATTAATGAATTAACTTGATTTTGGTTTAATTATAGATTATATGATAGTCATTATTAAAACTCAGTAAAATTCTCTAGGAAATTATCTTAATTCCAGTGAAACTGGGTGTGTGGTTTGAAGACTCATTGAAAGTATCCATATGAATTGGATTGGATTTAGAACTCTCTAGGATTCCCAAATCGGACCCAATAGCTTGGCCAGCTCACTAGGGACGCTCCAATGAATAATAAGATATAATTGTTGTGGAAAATAGTTGTAATTAGCATAATTTTAGGAGTTAATTGTATGTATTACCAAAATTGTAGAACTGAGTATAGCAAATTTTTACAGGAGCAATTAATAGGACTCCGTTACATCTATAAATGTATAACCTTGTAACTGTACAAGATTACAATTATATTATTCCACTTGTTATCAAAGTTGGAGAGGTTCTAAGTTCAAGTCTTACTACATCCATTGTGAAAATTGTGCACGTCTCGTATTTTTTATAGAAAATTGAGTATGGACTATACTTGAGGGGCACATTAGAGGTTAAATTTGAATACATAAATATGACCCTCTCTTAGAGTAAAGTGGTTAGATGGGATGGCTCAAAAACCCAATCAGCAAAATACTTTTAGAAGTGTCACAACTCACTATAAAAAAGTCATTAGTCAAAATGAAAAGAAACATCCACAAAGGTCCACTCTCAGCCACTTCACACTTGACATCTTCATTATCGGAAATAACATGCACATGGATAAGTTGTTGGAAATGGGTATCTAATCATCACAATAAGAAATCGATTTTCCTATGAAGATTAAACCCAAATGCATGGTGAATCTTAGAAAACCCTTTGAGATCATAGGAGTTTTATTTAAATCCTCACACACTAAGGTGAGATAATAACCTTGAAGGAGCTTTTAATGGTCTAGCCAAGTGCTTCCTTCCTTAGGACTTCTCTATTGTTCTCTTTGGGTGCCTCTCCTCACTTTTGAGAGAATAAAATTGGCAAATACCCAAATCAACCCAAAATGTGCCCTAAAGGACATATTTATGACCCACAATAAGGGTTTCTTATTTGCACAATTTTCCTTGGACCTTATTGTAGTCGACCAATTAAGTCACACACCTTTATTAGAGCCAAAAGTGAAAGTTATGGAAGCTAATTATGATTCGATAGGTCAACTCTTGACCAATTGAGATACATCTATTAATCCCGATTTACTCTACGAAAAACCCGATATTGCACTCTTGAGTTGAGCGAAAGTTATGGAAGCTAATTATAATTCGATAACAATACCCTCCCGACTGCCATTCCACAAGTCAACTCCCATTTGACCGTCAATATGTTGAAGTCGACAAAATGATCGTTTTGCCCTTCAATATGTATTACCTACTAAGTCCTATTTTCATAAGGCGAATCCGTTATGATCACATCACAACACCAAGTCCAACGATCTCATNAGTAATTAAAGGTACATTATTTGCTCAGGATTTAGGTGACTTATTCGATAATCGAGTGGTGTCTTATTTCGAGCAGTCACAAATGAGTCATCCATGTGGTCCCGTTCAATGTGCTTCAAAAAATACATTATTGTTCTTATTCCCAGATCTAGACAAATATTAATAAGAACAATGCAATCTTATCAACATAAAGCGTCCAACTTCATGTACCGATTGTGAACGACATATTTTGAATGTATACAACGAATTGTGTCTCACTATACCCAAACCGTCGAGTATACAATTTGTTATATTTCATATACTCATGGACCTTAGATTATTATCGCAAATTCTAACACGCGAGTAATTAAACGTTAATTCATAATGTCGTTATAATATACTTGTTATAAAGGGCATCAAACTAACATAAGTAAGGCCATATAATTTGAGATTATTTTATAAAGTTGACATTCCCAGAAAATCAATTATATAAAGTGAATTATAACCAAATTTTTATCCTATTATGGAGATGGAGTGATAGAAAGGGTTGAATGTCTTGCCATTAACCAAATTCAACAATAATCAGAAGAGGTTATCATGCTGTAAAAGTTGTGTTGAGAGAATAGGTAAATATACATGCCTGTGGAATCACAATTGCAAGGTTCAGAATCTCCATGGACAACTCTACAATATTGAAATAATAATTCAGAGGACCGTAACTTCCATGCTACAACGCAACTGCAAATCAAGCTTCCCCTTCCGGATTGAACTTTCTATTGAAAGGTTGTACACACCAGTAAAATCAGTGTACCTGAGAATTTTTCAATTTGACTCACTGCTTGTATATTAATCAAATTGTTTAAAATCCATACAGCAATATAAAAATGTATAAAAATCCTAAGCGACAAAATATGTGAAAAGCGTACCAGTGAGAACAGAGACGAGCGCACGGAAAGGACCCTGAGTCATATTATTGGCGACGTCAAGCTCATTTACTTGGGTAACGAATCCTGATTAGGACAGCAACGAT
>CAIGRF010068258.1:40139-50833 GCA_903798235.1 Fraxinus ornus | reverse complement strand
AAAAAAAAAAAAAAAAAAAGTTGGCTCAAACAGGGCCTAAATTGAAACACAATATTTTAATTGAAATTACAAGGTCGATGAACTTGGACATATGGGTTCAGGTTATGAATTGTTATGGTGTACCCATCCTTAGGTTTTAAATTGTATATCTTCCATTGTGTGGCATGATTTGTGCTTAGTTACGACGTGATAGGTGCGTTCTTTCCTTTTTTTGGTTAGTGTTCTGACAAGCCAGTTTCTTGCATACATACATTCATAATTTCCTTGTCACATATTTTTTCTGTCAAAAAATCCCATGACATATTTACGATAGGTTCTTATAACACCGTGGCGACTAATTAACTGAATGAGAGATGTTTCCATGGTTATATTGCACGAATAAGGTATCTATTTGTTAGGGATTTAGCTGGCCAGATATTTCTGTACATAATGGCTACTGTACTTTTTGTGAGCTAGTACTCGTGCATTATTTTTGTCTTGCATTCATTTTGTGAGCTAGTACTGAAGAAATAATCATTGGGGTTCGAGGCTACATTCATTTTGGTCTTCATTCATGGGATCTATTAATTTAAATATTGACAACTGAATGCATTGTCCTCTGTGTTTCCTCATATCATATAAGCTTGGTCAATACACATAATTAGAGGCCATTTTATGGAAGGAGTGTTCACTATTAATTCTTCATCTCCTATCCTTTTCTGGCAAGTTTTGTCTGTGGGTTGTCATTTTCTGCTTTATTTTTTAAATCACAGTGGTCAAATCTTCAGGTCTGGCCTATGCGATCCAAAACCGTCGATTATGAACTATTTGAAGAATGAGCACATCTGTGGCAGGCCTTTGGGGCTAAGATTTGGCAAAAGAACAGGTGATCTATACATTGCGGATGCATATTTTGGGTTAATGAAAGTCGGGCCTGAAGGTGGCTTAGCAACATCGCTGGCAACTGAAGCCGAAGGAGTTCGACTGGGATTTACAAATGACTTGGACATTGATGACGAAGGGAACATTTATTTCACAGATAGCAGCACTAAATACCAAAGAAGGTAGGTCAAGTATATTTACCATGTTCAATCCTCAAAAATTGATGTTGACCTTCAACTCTGTGCATCTGAATCAAATCAATTACGAGATAGAATGGGAATTTCGTAGCCTTAATTACTTTCTTGGTTGAAGTTTAATGAGACGGAAGAAAAGAGTAATATCTTATTCTAGTATAATCTCTATGACCCAAAACCAATTAATTGCACCATATGGTGTCTTTTCTATTATATTCCCTTCTGGATGGGTTTCTGTATTTCTCATGTGGCACTTGTTTCAGGAACTTTCTGCAGTTAGTTTTTTCTGGAGAAAATAGTGGGAGGGTGCTTAAATACAATCCACATACAAAAGAAACCACCGTTCTTTTTCGGAATCTCCAATTTCCAAATGGACTGTCCCTAAGTAAGGACGGTTCATTCTTCGTTTTCTGTGAGGGTTCGGTTGGAAGGTATGTCCATTTGTTCGTTTTAAATGTGAATGATATTACACATGCCATACAGGAATCCCATACATGTTGAACTTTTTGCTCTAATTATATAGGTTGCGCAAGTACTGGTTGAAAGGTGAAAAAGCAGGGACCTCCGAGGTAATGGCTGTGCTGCCTGGCTTTCCTGATAATGTCCGAACAAATGAAGATGGTGACTTTTGGGTAGCAGTTCACTGTAGAAGAACCATATATGCTCATTTATCAGCTCTATACCCAAAACTCAGATTGTTCTTGCTGAAGCTTCCAATTCCTGCTAAGCTCCATTATCTGATGCAACTTGGAGGCCCTCCTCAAGCAGTGATCGTGAAGTACAGCCCGGAAGGTAAACTTTTAAAGATTTTGGAGGACAGGCAAGGAAAAGTAGTTAAAGTTGTGAGTGAAGTCGAGGAGAACGATGGAAAGCTTTGGATTGGAAGTGTCTTGATGCCATTTGTTGCAGTTTACAAATTAGACTAAGGATTGGTGTAGCCTCCTCATTTTTAATATTAAAGGTTACTTGTAATTATAGAGTGCCTCATCCTGCTAGTCATTTACTTGGTTAAAACTGTGGTTTTAACACTTTGTTCATAAATGTTGCAGTATGTCTTGGATATATATTATATCTAGAAATAATATGGCTTTTGTGTAGTTCATTATTCTAATGGCAACCATGCATTTCATATTTTATATGAAAATGTTAGAACTATTTATTTGGCAATAAAAAGAATTGCTCGTGCCATCAGGGATGAGTAATGGAAAGAAGCTTTTTAATCTGTTTGTAAAACCTACGGTTTTCTTCTTATAGTAATTGTGATGTATTTCTTCCTACACTTCGACTTCAATGATGGGAATAATCTTCGAAATTCTGGGTCCTCTTCGATGAAGAAGAAATGAAAATCGCCTGAACTCTTCGAAATAATCATACGTAATCCATAATTAAAGTTTATTAGAAGCCTGATCTAAAATTCGCGAGGATTATCCAGGGCAGGCACAATTGATAATAAAAATGTAGCAGCAATTGGATGGTTAGGACAGCATCGTATACTACCTTTTTTGAAACATTTCCAATCCTGTTGGTAGACGACAACAGAATTGTTAGAACTGATGTTCCTTTCAGAAGTAAACTCTCGACAAAGTTGAAGAATAGAAATCACCATTCAGTCCTAATAGACAATGAGTCTGGTATTTCAGCCAAAAATATGTCCATGCTTGAGAAAGAAGTATAAAGCAAGTTAAGCTACCATCTCTAAAAAAGTAAGAGGCTCGGCATATCAGGCCTAACAGCAGGCCTAATTGGCTTACAATCTCAACACTTTAAATAATGTTTGTGTAATTGTGTTAGTAGACTCCCCTAACAAATTATGTGGACAAGATTTGCAAATTATGTGCCACTGATGATGCAATAACAGATAACAACTTTGTGTCCAGGTATTCCACCAGGAACCAATGCAGGGGAAAAATAACACCAGATCACGAGAGGAAAGGGTGGCAAGAACTTCAAATATCAGGCAACATTAAATAAATCTCGACAGATTAATCCAAATTGATTAATGAATACATGTCTGCACAACAAGCATCGTTCCCCTAGTTCAACTACAATAACATGCTCATTACCAAAAAACATGAGAAATAATTTTGAGATTGAAAACCAATGTACCACTACAGCATCCGATCCATACTCTCTCCAAGCGAAGAGCACTGTTCCCTTATTGCATCAGACTCTTTGAACACTCTTTTTGAGTTACCTGTTACCGTAACTTAAAAGACTGATTATGAGCATCATCATCACAGAAGTACCAGTACCTGATAAGAGAGAAACAATCAGATATAAATGTCATTACACTAGAATCACATGACATTACTAAACATCATATAAATGATTTAAACAAAAACACCAAAAACTTCTGTAAGTAGTTCACAAATAAAAAAACTTGTACGATGACCCCATGAATGAATTGACTCCAGTCACACTGCTCCACGTTCACACCACATGTTCAGCATCAGAAACCAGTGAATTTCAACAGAAGTTCATGCACGAAATAACCTTTGAAATCCTAGTCAGCATTTTCAAAATCTAGGAGACTCGGTCGGGAATCAACGGAAGCTAACTTATCAGATTGCTAGTGCAATCATATACGAGAAACTCAATTTAGTGGCAAAGAAGGAAGCTTCCTATCTTATAAACTAACCACCAATCCTGAGTTCATTTGCAAATTTCAAATGAATAATGCTATTTATCATCATTGATGAATATCATCACCCTAGCGGCAGCCCACTGACATAAAATGATAGGTTCAGTTAAATGCAGGGACATGTGACCCTAGTTATTGGACCTATCATTCAATTCCAACTAAACATGATGATGGCCATTAGTAATGACAAATAGCATTACTCATTCCAAATGCCATGGTAACATTAAGTACATATTAACATACCAAAGCCTGTCATGACACTACCCAGAATAGAACTTACCATCAAAAGGAAACAATACAAGTTTGATACAATTCCTGAATCAACACTTAGTTTGATGCTGAACTAGCAGCACAAGGAGGCGGTGTTTCGACCTCGGTCAAATGGGAGTTTCCACCCATCTCTACAGTCTCGAGTTCCACTGTATCTGGAGCCACGTTGGTTCTATCATTTGATACTGGAGCCACGTCGGTTCTATCATCTGCAATCTCAAGATAATCCATCATGCGTGGCACAGTTGCAGTACCTGGGTCAACCTCTCTACGAACTTCAGTGCCGGGGTCAGGCGTTGAACTGTTGCGAGTAAACAATCTCTCCTTCCAGCCTCTTGTGCTCTTTGTTATGGACTCTTTGTATCTGGGGGGAAAAATGCACATAGCACATGATTCGTCAAGAACAATTTACTCATTTGCTTTCGACCAAAAAATATTTTCGGCAGTCAAAAGTATTTATGTGTTTTGGTTGAGTATAAAGATCTAATATCTGCATTGTCCCTCCACCAACTTTTTGTTCCTTCTGTTCTAATTCTTTTAGCAATTCAAGTCAAGTTGATGGGCAATGAATGGCACACATCAAATCTCAAAACTGTATGCTAAATTTGGCACATCAAGAAAACTTAACATGACATTAACAATAGGACTAGGGGAGTAAATAACATGCAACCAGTTTTATGCACCTCACAGATAATGCATTCAGTCGAGATTTCAGAGACTCCGAGAATGACTGGAAATCTGATGGTCCAGCTCTATCTTGACTATTGGGGGAAGTCTGAGCAGGAGACCTCCTAAAAGATAACATAACAAATAAGCAGCAATGACCAGCAAAGTGAACTCATACCAACTCCATGAGGGAGTTGGAAAACTTGAAACAAAGATCAAGAGATATAGGTACCTATTGCTCGAGGAAGTTCCAAGTTGATTAGCAACAGCACCTGATCCTGATGCTGTGGTGGTGATGTGGTCAGCTTGGGAGGAAGATCGTGGGGTAATAAGCTGTGCAGAATCTTCTCCAAGGGTAATAAATGGTGAATTCGAGCTAGCTATCATGGCTGCAGGAATTGGTCCAGGACCACCTCTTTGAGCAGGAGATAAAGCAGGCGAAGTAGCAGAATTTGGATTCGGATTATTTGAGAACACCAAAAATCGGGGATGGGTTCGAGTAGAAGACCTACTCCTCTCACCTTCCCTCCTGGCAAGCTGACGAGCCCTTCCCATCGCAGCAGCAGCAGCTAAGTGCTGAATGATGCGCTCTTCAAGTTCAGAGTCACTTGCACTAACTGGTAACTGCAACAAAAGTTAAAAAAAAAAAATTATATCACCTGATCTAGCCATCATAAATTCAACATCAGGTCGCTAAATTGAAAATGAAGTAGAGAGAATGTTAATAAACATTAGGAAGGGATCACAAACATGCTGCAATTCGAAGTTTCCCAGGGCTGGATGATGAAATATAGCTGTGTTTCTAGGTGGATTCATCCGCATATTTCTCTCATGCTCCACGGCATCGAGCAATTCCTGGCTGCCGAATAAACACATAATGAGGCTCCTCTTCAAATAAGAACACCGAGAAGTAACAGTTTAGAAACTTGACAAGCAGGGAAAGGTCAACTTAGTTTACCTGCTGGGATCCTTCAGGCTGATAGACTGCCAACACATTGGGCACTGGGCGCTTCTCTGGCACCTATAGATTTATCGTAAAATAATAAAAATATTTGTCCACCACCACCATCTTACAGTAACGTGCTACGATGGATAGAACTAATATAGATTTTAAACATTAAAATATTTTGGTGAAAAATAAAATGCAGAAATATGTACTATCAAATAATGGCTTCTCTTGTTCATGTGATCTGAGGACTAATGACGACTGTAAATTAAAAGGCCACAAAGTCCAAAGTAACAATTAAATGGCCTCACTGCTCAAATCTCCCTCTCTGCCTCCCAGGATAATTCAGAGTCTCAAAAGAAAAATGTAAAAGAATGACTCAAAACTTGGAGCAAGAAAATTAGCAAGCCTAAGGTGCCCCGCCGTTAAATTGAAGAAATCACCAGCTTTGTCCTTTTCCTTTCTGATGTTTTCAATTGACCGAGAAGAAAGCCATAATGGTTCAACGGTCCCGGCCTCTACAGAATCAGATATCCCTTTCTGCAGAACTCTCAACTCACCTAAATTTTTTAACCTTCTAAGAAACTGAGAAGAAAGATCAAGAGGCTTGAAGGTTCACGTCTCTAACAAAGCCAAATTTGACAGAAAATCAGCAGAAAACTCTCTTCAGGAGAGACTTGTGCAAGTCTCTCCCTCCCTTGCATAGCTAGAGTAGAGTAAAGGTCATTTCTTCAGTAAATTCAGAACTGTGTTTCTTGGTATACCTTTTTGCTATTATAACATAGTAATGGACACCTTGTAACGTATATATAAAGAGAGGATACATTTTCCAATTTTTATGTTCGAACATACACAGTAGCAGCAGGAATAGCTCTTCCAAAGATTTCATGTGGTGGGTCTAGGCTCTAAAGTTCGAGACCAGCACGCCCAATATCATACTATTCCAAATCCAAACTCATGGCTAACTTGACCATAAGGCGTAGATATTTCTAACTAGTTTTAACCTTAAACCCTTTGTGTCTTGCATACCCATACATTTATCGCGGTCCTAGGACATTATTGAGTGCAAACATTAGCTGCATTTACTGGCCTTCAGTTATGTCATAACCGTGTTGTAACATATCGCTACAATAAATCAACATTATCAAGCATATTTATGCTAGAGTAGTCATGAGCTTAAGGGGTAGTGGAGATACTCGTAGAGAATTTCTCATCACTGTATGCTTTCATCAAGGTTCCCTTATCTTTTCGCTTTAGAAATCTATGTGCACTCCAAGATGAGGTTTCTAGGTAGATCTTTCGTAGATGACATGATTTTAGTACATGAGACTCGGGAGTTGGATAAATACTAAGTTAGAACTTCATAATACATCAAAATCTAAAGGTTTTAGTTTAAGTAGTCCTAAGATGGTGTACATGGAACATCCATTTGGTGAAAGTAGGAATATGGATAAAAGTAAAGTTACTATATGAGATTCCAAAAATGGTAGTGGTTCCCTATAGAGTGACTCTCCTCTATTATTTTCATACTACTGCACAATAGTATCCTTAGTCGCATATCTAAGCCTGGAAAAATGACACGTTTTAACCAATATGCTAGTGAAGTCCCTTAAGCCCAATGGACAGACCAAACATCATGGCCTCATGCAAGTTAGTCAAAAAAACTTCTCCATCTTATTATATTATGGACCAGCATATATATAAAACAGATATGTACAATATCGCAATAGTATAGTTGTCTCAACAACATGCTTCCCATGAGCGAACTAATTATGAATTTATGATTACAGTATAGGCAATAAAACACACCTACGATAATATACATTCAGTCACGCTCCTTCGACTAAACCATGAAACTTTCCTAAAATAAATCAATTTGATCTTATGTAACAATTCGGTGCAAACAGATAAACAAGTCTCGTCTACAAGGATATGGCCACATCAATAAACCAACAAAATAAATCATTCTTTAAACTAGAAGCTAATTTTTTATACCATTCAAGGATGCATTGAAGATGAAACTCGTGCTTGCAACATGTCATCTGAAAATGAAACAACACAAATAAAATCAACAAGAGGTCAATCTCAATTCACAATTATTAGACTAATGATCATAATACATACTGTTGAGGGATCACTTCCACAAAAAGCTTCAAGGCATATGCTGCAAGCATCATCACATGCGTCTTGAATTCCCCCTTCCACAAAAGCTGCAGCCGATGTCAAATGGTCCTCAGATACCTTCCCCACTTCCATCTCTTACAAATTTCGAAATCTATAAACAGAACACGAAGTTCCTTAAAGAAATTGTAAGTAAATCGAAGAAATGTTGAAATCACTAGTTTTAACAAAATTAAGACCAAATTATGCACCATATGCCCGAAAGTACAATAAGCAGAAAGCATACAAATTGTCAAATCACTAATACAAAAATGAATCTTAAATTATAAAAGGGGACCAAAAATATTACTTCACAATTCGGTGGTGAGAAACAAAAATGGTTCGGGTATGAACAGTTCAACAACTAGGGCCTGTAACATTAAAAAACATATTTATCTAAAAACAAAATAAAATCGCCCTTTTCTACAACTGTACCATAGAACCATACCTTAATACCAAAATTGAGAACTAGAAAATCCCAAAAAAACGATCTTCATCCCAAATAAAAAGAGGCACACCAAAAAAATGGGAACTTTGCATTCATAACTATAATGACATTCAGGGAAAGAAAAAGGGGCCAAACCTAGTAAATGAAACACAACAGATTCACATAATCACAGACAAAAATGCAAATTACCTTAAGGCAACACAGATTTTTTGATGGGTAATCAATAAAATTGAGCCAACCTAACAGTAGATCAAAGATAAGAGCAATGAAGCAACGATCAGCATATACAGAGTGTGAAAAAGATGGAGAAGATTAATCTGTAGAAAATGAAGAAAGAAACCTAAGAATGAAGGAGGGGAAGACTTTTGTTTTTGTTGGTTTATAAAGAATTATTATTGTTTACTTCTTCTGGCGGTGATGACTGAGTCCCACTCAACACACGGCAAGGAACGAAAGAAAAAGTATCCCCTGTTGTTTCGTCTTCCACCAGCTACAGTACCAACACGCGGCATCGATCGATGCAATTTAGACCGGAGAAAAACAATATTTTGAAATGATTTTTAAGTCCATTTGATTGTAAACGTATAATTTAGATGGAAAGAAAATAAATTACAGAGAATTGAATTGCCTATAATTTATTTTACTTAGAATTATAATTAATTGTGTTTGATTAGTATAGTTTTTCACCTGAAAAATGTTGAAAGTTTGGTACCCATTTGACTTTATTTTTATGAAAATTGTTCATTAAAGTGATATTTTTTTTACCATTGGATCTAAAATTTGTTCCAATTGTAAAATAAAAAAATCATCATACCGAATATCATTCGTTTGGCTTTGTTTTGCATGGAAATTGACAATAAAAGTGATAATTTTTTTTACTATTATGTCTAGAATTTTTTCCAAAATATAGGGAAAAGTTTGCAATCAAACAAGCCAAAACTTAGAAAAGGAAAACAAGTTCTTACTTCCATGGAAAAATTTTCATATCAAACAGGGCATTAGAAGAATATATTAGAATATAGAATTAGTTTCTATTTGGTACACATTAAAATTTTCATTCTCATTTTTTTACTCATTTTCAACCATAAATTCTTCAATAAAATAATATTTTTCATCACATCAATATTTTTTCTTTCTTTTTCAACTACACACCACAATCTACTATTCTAGAATACATTCTTATAAAATAATGTGGCTCAAAACGCACAATTTTGAATTTACGTGTGAAATATTTTATTACATGAATGTGTGAGTGAAAAATGAGAATTTACACCAAAAAAAATAAAATAAAATAAATAAATACCAATGTTGCTATGTTGTCACGGAGTTTTTGACACCCTTGCTCTCCCTGGCCGCATGCTGACAATAGGAAGGGGCAATTTTTTGAAATTTTTTATTCACATGGATCCCGTGCAGGTCCCCACTCCTATGTGAATGTATGACAATCATGATGACAAATTCTTTTCGACAAAAAGAGCTTAATTCTTTAAATAATAACCATCAAAGTTCTCATGCCAAATCATATGAATGAGTAATTTTAGACTGATAATTGATAGCACATCTCAAACTCAGTGCGTTGATGATAAAATGCCCTGTTGCATTTGAATATACTCCTTCTCAAGATCCTTTCGATTATTATTTTTAATTTTTATATATTTTAAAATTTAAATCATATTAAAAAATTAAATAAATAAACAAACAAACAAGGATATATAGATAGCAATGGACAGTGTGGTCATCTCAATCCTCATTTCGTCGAGTACTTTTAGGAGGCCAAACGAGCATGGGATTAAAATATTTTCATTTACCGTCATGATCAATTATTTATTTTATTCTAGCATTATTTTTTATTTCAAATGAAAAAATAAAATAGAAAGATCTGAGGCAGAGCAATCGAGATGAGAAGTTCTATTATTCCTATAAAAATATTTTAGTCCCCATCCTGTTCCCCACCCAAAAATTATCGAAGAGGCAGGGGACGGAGGGCCATAACTCAACCCGACCCACCCCATTATTATTTCAATAATTGTTACAATTACAAAAAATAGAGATAATAGAAATATAATTTTATTCAAAAACATTAGTACATAAAATATAATAATATCTATTTTAGCTAAAATGAAATTTAGTATTTAATCATAAAATCTTAAGAAACAAGGGAAAAATAAAGAACAAACTAAGATAGTAAAATATTATTCAAATTATATTATCTATACCTAAGGGCTAAGAGAAAAATATGAAATAAGGATATACTTTTGACTAATATAAAGAAGGAATATGTTGTTGAAAACAAACCTCACAAGAGGTTTTTGAAATTTTTAAAATCAATGAAATACCTCCAAAATCTTTGGTGATTTAGATCTCGTGATTTAGACTTTGTTTGGGAGAGGTTTTTAAAAATAATTTATCTCAAAATTCATTTTCAGTCATACATTCTACGAGACGCGTAAATTTTTTCTATTTTTTTACTACAAGTTCTTCCCCGAAAAATAAAAATAAATAAATAAA